>VWZO01041609.1:0-11034 GCA_013396975.1 Bucco capensis
GCGGGCGCCGTCGTATCTGGCTTGGTCCGGAGCGAGGGATGCGGCGGTGGAGGCAGCTGCCCGGCGACAGGCAGGAGGGAAAGTTTTCCCGAAGGCGAGAGAGAGCCCTGGGGACGGCGGCGTCTCTCCTTCCTGCCTGTGAAATCGGCCCTAGGCTGGCCGAGCCGGTGCGTCTGGCGGGTGGTGTTAGTCAGGTGAGGGTTTGCTTCTGATCGCTGCGAATATATTTGAAAATATGCGGTGGAGTTCTCCTGTAGCGCGAAGGGGAAACGAGAAGAATTTGGTTTGGAGAACCTCCGGCAACCCGCATGTTATTTGTCATATCTGATTTATTACCCACAGGATCACATTACAGGGGAATTTCAAATCCTGTAACAACATCCAAGATCACATACTTAAAAAGGAAATATGTGGAGGAAGAGGATTTTCATCCACCACTCAGCAGCTGTACACATAAAGTATGTTTTCTAATAGTCGTTATATTTACTCTGAATTTCGGATGCTTAGTAACACTCGAGTGACCCATTTCCAGAAGGTTTCGGTACTGTGTTGAAATTAGAATGATCCAGCTGTTTTCTCAGAAACAAATAGTTGTCACTTGTTCACATTTATTGTTTTATTGTCATCAAATTGCTTAAGAAGCAAAGGCATTTCCACATTTATAGCAACTGTAAATGGAAATACTGAGAATAACTTTTTATTTAATTATTTTGTTCATAGTTTCTATCATGCTTACAGAAACAGCTTTGTAACAGCATTTGAGTAGCAGAAAATAAGAACATAAATGAAAAGGGCCCATGATTCCTCACTCATTCAAGACTTTTTGCAGGGGAGAAAATAGTAGTAGGTTCTGTGCACCCCCAATGGGTTACAGAAACCAAGTACTACATATTCTGTAGGAAAACAGAATGACTTTGAAAACAAGTACAAGCTCCTTCAGTATTTAATCCTGTTTATTAAAAAGCTAATAACGCTAAAAGAACAGATTAGTAAATGAAAGAATTTTTTTTTAAATGCAAGCTGTCAGGGGAGGGATTAAACCAAACATTTCCCAGGCCAGCAAGTACATAAATTGAAATCTAACTTTTTTAAATGGGAGATTTTATGCTGTTATTCATTAAGGGCTCAGTCCTTTAAGGAACTGAATGCCTGGAGTAATGTGCTTAAGAACAGCTCAGGCCTTGAGATGCCATCCTTACCTTGCTGGATTCTATCTGGCCCATGACAGGCCAGTGCTACTCATGGACTATTGGCGATGCAGAGGACACAGTATAATCTGATTAAAGCACATATTATGGGAGGCAAGAGTATGACAAGAGCCCCAGAGACTGAAAGCTAAAACAGATCAAGATGTGGAGCAAGTTTATACGTTATCTTTACTGAGATGCAAGGAGAACCACTCAGCTCTACCATGGGCACTGGCTTCGGAGGTCTGCCTGGTGTGATAGTTTCCCTGGAGGGATTTTTGCAGAGAAGAAGCCAGCCAGCAGTAATGCTGAGCTTCCGAAGGATCTTAGAGTAACTGAAGGAATTTTCAGGAATAGATAGCATTGTCTGGAAACAAGTACCTGACTGGGAAGGTAAAAAACTGCCCTGCCATTAACTCCTCACAAAAAAAGAGGAATAGTTACTTATCCCTTTCTAACAGCATAAAACCCAGCTGTAGAGATATTGATAAGATAGACATGTCCCATATATTCTTCTGTGCTGTTGTAGAGTTGTATCATGTCAGAAACTCTGGGTCACCAGTTTCTACTGTTCAGCACAAATGTGTTTTGTACTTTGTAACATGAGCTCTGGAGAGCAAAGGATGTGAGCCACGTTTCTTTGAATTTCTTAAACGTTTTTATACCTCCACTGCCCAGTAAAGAAAGAATTACGCTCTGAGATTCCTTGTCACATGTAAGGTATGATGGTAGGGCCCAGAGGGCTGTTGGGAAACATTTGTAGTAGAAAGCCTTGGACAACTTGTTCCTACTAGTGAGTCTCCAGGACGTATCTCCAGGAGGATCGCAGTTCAAGACTTACTGGTTTGCTCCAGGCTTTTATGGCTTCAGAGACTATTGCTGCGGCAGGTATAAAAGATGCGAATTAACCTATAGGGTTAATATGATTTATAGTGAGACATTTATTGTAGAAAATTACTCTCTCTACCAAAGAAGAGCTTCAGCTGTGAACTCACATGAGAACACGGCCAATTTTTGTTTTTATGAGGCACTGTGCTGCTTCTAAGCCCTGCAGACAGGACCAGACTGTGGAAACAGCTAGAGGGCTGAGAAGAGATGAATGGATGTGAAAAGCAGCTGTACTTTAAGCTCTTTCAGTCCTCATAGCTACGACTTCCACTCTGCAAAAATGCTGTAACCATGTGGGAAAGGGAAGAATGATCAAGCCACAGATGGGGGGGATTTAGAGCAGTCGCTCTTTGTGCTGTGCTGCTTTCCTCCTACACAAACTAAATTCTTACTGAAAATGAAAATTAGTTAATGGTGCTTACAGTAGTATGCTTTGCCCCCTCTCTTATTTTGATTCCCAGGGTAGTGATTACAGTGCAGAATCCAGGGTCTCTGAGGGGCAGTAACCTGCTCATGCTGCCAGTGCTGAGAAAGGGAGTCCTGGAAGGACCATAGAAGGGAGACCAAATCTGTGGGTGTCAAGCCAGGATTTCTGCAAATCCCTATCCTCTGTTCATTTCCTGACCTTGTTCCTGCCCTATCTGCATTCCCACTGGTCCTGTGTAGCGCACAGGGTGTAGTACACAGGCCAACAGCTGCTCTCCAGATGCTGTCACACATTAAGATGGGGTTTCTCCCTGCATGCACTCTTGTACACAAAAACAATATAAGGGAGCTTGGCAAATAGAAACCTCATTGCTGGAGGGCCTCTTGCACTGGCAGTGGATAAAATGCTCCAGCACTTGCTGCGTGAGGTGATGGCTGCTAGCCATGTCTTGCAAACCTTGAGGCTGCAGGAGGGGACCTTCACTTGGCTTTAGAGCTTTGTAGAAGCCCCACAGGAGATGATGGAATTGGGTCCACGCACATCAAAAAGCTCCCAGCTATCACTGGAGCAAAATTGCACAAAAATTTTTATGCCATATCCCCAAATGCAAATAAAGAGCCAGATGTATGCATCTGGATTTCACTCTCCCATCCTGGATTTGTGCCCTGTGATTGCCTCTGTGGTGTAACGCTCAACTGCTTACCTTCTAAACCAGGGTGAATGCTGTGGCCAAGAAAAGGCAGGTCCCCATCTACATAGGTGTGCAAAACAAAAGGCCAATTCTAAGTACCTCAGAGAGAGAATGAGAAAAGTAGTGGCACAGGGGGAATACTTCATTTTCTTTCTCCTTGCCTGGAACAAGGTTGCCTCAAGTTCCATATGTTCTGTCTTTTGCATTTTCAGACAATCTCTGTGTTTGAGGAGCGGGCCCATATTCTTTACATGTCTTTGGAAAAGCTGAAATTCATTGATGATCCTGAAGTCTACTTGCGGAGATCTGTCCTCATCAACAATCTAATGAAGAGAATCCATGGCGAAATCATCATGCAGAACAACTGGTGCTTTTCTGCCTGTTCTTTTGGTGGCACTTCACCACAAGAATGGTTTGTGCCTCAGGACTGTCCATACAGAAAACGCCTTCGGATGGCGAAGGAAGAGTACGAGAAGCTCCACACATGCTGCTTCTATCAAGAGTGTGGCAGCCATTATTTAAATCTACCCTACTCTGTTAGTGCTAGTACAGAAAATGCTTCCTCCTCTTCCTCCTCCCCACCTATTTCTTTGCCAAGCTGTTCCCAGCGGGCGGATTATGACATTGGTGGTGCCTCTTCTTACGGGAGTGATGACCAGATACCTGCTAATGAAATATTTATCACTAATGCCAGGTCTCACAGTAATCAGGAACAGGCAAAATTTAATAATGAGAAAGGAGGTACTGAACCTGAGCAAGAGAGCATCACCCTAAACTGTGAACCTGTAAGAGGCACCCATGCTCTTGAATGTAAAGGCAAGTTTTATGACTATTTTGAGACTGGATGTAACGACAATGGCAACATAAGTGAATCTTGGAAAAAATCCTTAAGGAAAAAGGAATCTTTACCAAGTAATAAAATGTGCTGCAGCAAAGGAAGTAAAATATGAGGCACCTTTCCTGCTCTGTTGAAGCATGTGCAGCATGTTCGTTTGTCTATCAAATTTTTATTTTGAATGGATTTTTTATAGTTTTCTACAAATGATAACAATCATGTCACAAACATTACAGGTAGTTTCGAATGACTGGAGACCAGATTGCCTAAAGTGTCTCCATGATCTGCATCAGTGGGCTATTTATAAATATGGAGACTTCATACAAAACACAGTTGGGTTACTGCTTAGCATAAGAGTCTGTACAGTTATGGTGTAGCTTTTGTTACTGAAAATACCAATCAGCCAGATGGGGAAAACATATTGTTTTATGTATCCCTGCCCCCAAGAAGTCTGCCATTAATTAAGAAGAACCTTCATTATGTTTACCAAGGAATTAGAAGTCTGGTAAACAAATTGATGCTACCAGCAAGGGCAGTGTGCTCCTTGTAACTCAGTATTTTTCTGGCAAAGGACTGTGTTCATCAACTGGGAGTAAACCATCTTTATGTTTTGTGCTGATGCTCTTGAATTCCTGGATTCAGCATCTTGTTCAACTGACAAAATAGGACATAGCATAAAGAAATAACCTGTTCATGGAATGTTAATCAGAAACACAACATGCAGGTCAAGTACTTGCATGTTTTCACCTCGGCTGTAATAACTCATGAGGCTTGTTGTAACACAGGGCAGGTTTGTTTTTTTTTGGTGCCTTACTTTCTGTCTTAATTTTTGCCAGTGTGAAAATTAAGTATAAATCGGTGATACAGCAGGGATTTAACCTAAGCAAAGGAAAAAAGCCCCACAGGGTGGATCAAGATTATTAGAAACCTTTAACCTTTGAAGTACTGAGTTCAACTTCCTATTCAAAGATCTCTGTTCTTTCTTTTTGATGCTCAATTGCTTTTTGATTTGCCATCCTTAGGAAGGGATTTAAGAAACAATAGAGAGATGTCTCTTGTAAACAAGCATTCGATGCTTGAGTGTTTCTATGGCAACTGTCTGTTGCTGGGGCTCTTTTTCCTTCTTCCTATAATGAAGTTCATGAACCAGTGGCATGTTTTATACTTTGTTCTGTTTCATATAATTTCTCTCTTTTAGATTGCAAAGGCACGTGGGAGTTTTCTATGACTTTTGCCGTTGATTTAAAAAAGAAGAAAAGTAAACAAAAAGCACAATGTTAATAATGTGGTGATAAACACAATTTTATCTGAATGAATGTAAGAGGCTTAATTTTAAAAAAGAACATTTTGGAGAAATGAGCTGAGATTTCAGTGGCTGAGGATGACATTTAGTCAACCCTAGGTAGACCTTTTGCCAAAACACACTATTTAAAATGCCCAGAAGACATTAGTTGGGGTTGGACTGAGTGTATCTGAAGTCTTAGATCCACCACATTAATTAGCTCCCACAGTACCCATAACAACTGGCAGGATGCTTAGCAAAATAGCCACATTCAAGCCATGGCTGACTCCTAATAGCTGCCTGTTCCCGCAGCATCATGCACTCTAGCAACATCTTCTCTACTTGATTGTTATCCAAAGGGTGAATGAAATTCACCTCTGTGCTGGGGTAGCAGCCAGCTCAGCACAGGGCATTAGGGTCCCTGAGGGGACACTACCCTGGGCTTGGTGCTGGAGTCAGCTGAGTTTCTGGGACAGAGACCTCCTGCTCTGGGTTTCACAGGTTCAGCCTCAGTCCTCCTGGGCCATGGTTATTTTGGGTAGTGTGCACACCCAACAGTCATGCTGGCAGACTGGGCTGACTAAGCCCAGTGGTCACAAGAGAAAGCTCTTCTGCAGCTGAAGTGACCACAAAGAGAGTAGGGTGTAAATCAATGATAACCTTTATGCAGTCAGGTGAGTTGTAACTGATGAGTTTGTAAGGGCTATCATTGTGAAGAACAGGAAATAAAGTATAATCCCACCTGATTTCTCCAAGACACAAGCTTTTTTATTAATAATAATAATGTTAAATATAGATCTCATTCATACAGTGTATGAGTAGGATCATAATTTAGACTTTTGTCCACAAGGACCAATTTTTTAAAAAACTTGATTTTTCTTGTGTTATACCCGGATAGTCTAGTAATGTCTGCTCCTTTCCAATATTTGATAAATACTTGATGTTTTAAGCTTAAATATTAGATGCTTGTATACTAATGTGTTGTTGTAGTAAAGTGACATTTCCTTGATATATATTTATTAAAATGACCAAAATCCATTTTAATTTTACATCTCCAATGGCTACTGGGTCTTCTCCCCCATGTTCCCCTCTCTCACGCAAAGAAATGCTGTTCAATCAAACTGCTCTCTGCTGAAGGTTACGCTACAGTTTACTGTTCACCTCAAGCTGAGTCCAAGATGGAGCTCAGCCTTCTTGGGGTTTCAGATGCCCTTAGGACAGTCTGAAGGTGCACTGAGAAGCAACAGACTTCTCTGCGGACTTCCACATACAGCCAAGTAAAACACTTGGCCAAATGCTGCCCAAACCACAAATAAACTTAACACTTTGGGGGGGCTGAACGCTTTTTCATCTTAAAGGGCTCCTTGGTCTTCAAGAACAAGCCTGCACACATAACCCAGTGCAGTCTTCTGAGCTGAATTTGTGCCAGCTGAAGTGATGGATCAGCAGAACTCACTGTACTCTGGCCTGCCTTAACAGTGTCTTTAGGTCCAACACACCTAGAAATTAACCTGTTATAGCTCAGAGGACAGTCTTACTGAGTGTCGTTAAGGTCTGTAAGGGATGAAATGTCATGTAATGAAGGTTGATTTAAGGAGAAGTGCTCTTTTATGCCTTCCTTTGGACACCAAAGCATGAAACAATAGCAAATACTGAAAGTAGATGTATAGGACTTGGAAGTCCATCGAGTTATCCTGTTGGCTTCAGAAGAGATAGAGGTATTTCATGTTAGAAAAGGGAGTTGGAAACACCCTTGTCACATTGCCAGAAATGAAAGGGACGTTAGTAGGATTTCCAACCTGGGCTAGGCTGAATGAGTTTGAATTTGGTTTGATATATGGCATATGAAGAGTGTAAATGATAGGCTCTTTCCCCATTGCATACTCCAGTGCTAAGGATATTTTGCTAGTACCACAAATTTTCAAGAATAGTTATATTCCAAGATTATACTAAAGCCTTTTATCCATATGTCCAAAGCATAACTGCTAAGTGCATGCTCCTGAGCTTGATCCTGGTCTATCTGCCTGGAAGAGGTGGACTGAAGAGCTTCTTTCTAGGAAGATTGTTTTCTTCTCTATCTTAAGATACTTTACTCCTAGAGTGTAAGACTATAAAGTGCTGTGGCTTTTGGCTGGCTAATAATGGTACTTAATATGTGGAAAACAGCAACAAAAATGTTTCTGTTGTCATGTCTATTTTAGTGTCACAAAGAACAGAAGTGTACTTTTATGTTCAGGACTTCTTTCCACCAGGAAATACATTTCCCTTGGAAATGCATAGTTCATTTGAGTTGAAAAAATAATGTTCCTTTTTCAAAACATGCAGCATAATATTGTGCTTCATATATACCTAATGCTTTTGGTAAAATTTTACTGTGTTTACTGCATTAGCTAATCTGTTGAAGCAGCCTAATCTGGTTACTTGAGCATCCCCAGCGCTCAAATAGCCTCAGCTGGCACCCGTCTGCAATGCCAGTGTAGCAGCTGGCTCCACAGAGAAAATAAACACCGTTTGAGCTGCAGAGATGAAGTGCTGCTTTCACTCCTGAAGGTGCTACACCCCAAAGCAAAGTTGTGGTAAAGAGACTTTTTTCACAATTTGTTTTCCTCTGTGTCCTCTGTCCTCCCTTTATGCCTCTCATCTACCAACTGTCCTTTTGCAGAAAACCATAACACAAATGTGGGTGTGCTGCTGGGTGCCACCCCCCTTTGGGTTTGTGCAGGAGAAGCAGGGAGCTGGTTCAAAGGCATGGTATGGTCTAAAGAGGAACTTAAACAAACTAACTAGGCTGCAGTGTGTGTCTTGGCTGCTTTGTGGCCCCTCTGGAGGCCCATACAAGTTGTCACCCACCCAGCTAAATGGCCCTTCCAGCTGCTGGTAGTTCAGATTGCCACTATGGTAGTGATTTGGCTATTGCCAAAGCAGAGTCACAAAAGTGATTTCTAGCCTGCATTCAGCTCATGTATTTTTCATTGCCTTATTGAGATAAAGGCTATAGCTAGAGGTGTAGCAAATGCAATTACTGCTTACTCATGCCAGGAACCTTGATAAAAGCAGTTTCTTAAGTTTATTACAAAAAGAACCAGTCACATCAGAGTAAGGTATAAACTGCCGTGGGGTAAAGGATTTCATCATGTGTTTTATCTAGTGAATGTAATTCTCATGAGGAAGCCTCCCAAATGGACCTAACCTTTTTCATTGCCTGTCCCTTTCTTGGCAGCCTTGAAGAAAGGGGCTGCCCTGGCTTTCTGGAGGTAACTTTTGGGGATCCTCAGTACTGGCATGAGTTTTTCCTATGAGGCACCCCAGAGGCTTTTCCTGGCAGAGTGTGCAGAGCCTGCTAAAAGATTGCAGCCAGGGAAGTGCTGCAAAGGACCTTGCTGGAAATGTTACGAGATGTGAATCTTCCACAAGGCATCCCATGTAACAGCCAAGCTGCTCAGCCACGACTACTTGGAATACACAGTAATTTCCTGTGTTTTCTCAATCTCACTTTAACTTCTCTGACAGATGGGGAAAGATGACTAAACTGAGGGAGTTTACAAAAGTTCGTCTTGTGGTGTTTGCAAACTGTCTCTGTGAGGTCCATTTTCTCTAATGTAAACACAGCCGTGGCAGGGTGCCCAGTGCTTTTGCAGCAGTTAATCCTGCTCAGTTTAAGGCTGCTAAAGCGAGGTGTACCCTGCTAGCTAGGTCTTCACTGGGGAACTGAGCACAAACCAACCCCGGGGCTAAGGGTCATTAAGATGAGACCTTCGCTCCTCTTGGCTCTTCATAGAGAGCATGAAGCAAAGCAGCTGTGGCTGTAAGAGCAGACTGAGTTTACACTTTGGGGCCTGGGGTCAGGTGTGGAAGGTTAGAGTAAACTCCCGGGATTAATCATGTGAAAACAGTTGCATTTAAGCTGTAGCTGGCCTGTTGTTGCTCTCCCTAGTCTTTAAGGCATAGCAAGGAAGTGAGTGCACCCTGGGGAAGGTAGTTTCAGTTCCTCAACTTTGTAAAAGTGGTGCATGCTGCAAGGTATGCAAAGCTTTTTTCACCAGATCCAGCTGAAAGGCTAGGTAAGCAACTTCTTTTAATCTCTTTGTTTAAATTCCCACTCTGTGGAGTGCAAGAAGTCACAGATGGGTAGTCTGTATACACTCAGAAGTATGCATGGTGTATAAAAAATCCCAAACCCCAGCAAATTCCTCAAAATGGAGAGATAATGAATTTGAAAAGTAATTTCTCTTCCATGGGTAGTAGTTCTTCTTAATTAATACAGCATCATTCTCCAATTTACTGCAGAGAGCATCTAATCTGTCATACTAGGATCGCAAGAAGAAAACAAGTGATCTGTCTGCTCAAGGTCAGTCCATTTAGTGCTACCTCATGCAGTCATACTTCCCTGTGGAATACCCTGCCAGGCTCACCTTTCTGCTCTGTGGCTGTGTCTGCCTCCTGAAGCAACTAAAGACTCTGGGTGCTGGAAAGGAGAGTGATGGGATGGAAGCAGTTGTAGGCTATGCCTCCCCCACGAGAAGCTGGCCTGCAGCTGTCAAGGATGCACATCTCCAGTGTGCTCAGAGGGAGCCCCCAATTTTGCTTCCACTGTTCCCTCAGCACCTTGTATTTCTAATATAGCATTTTTACTTGTGAACAATGGTGTCAAATACTCCTGGGCAGTTTGCTGGCTGGTGGGTTCAGAGACTTTTTGCAGTGATGCAATGGACGATCAGACTTGTCAGCTGGCATGAGATGAAGCTGTGTTACTGATTTTTGGAGATGTTGTGCCTGGTTGTATCTACTGACCAGCTGGTACTTTGGTTATTGTTGGTTTTGTCTTTTCTCGCCGTCTTGATCACCACAATTTTCAAAGGGCAGTCCCCCTCCTCTATCCCATAAAGTGTGGGACCAGGTACTCCGTATTTACTGCTTGAGTGTCTACCAGTAAGAGTTGGAGTTGAGCATCTGGTTTTTTTCAAATCGTTTTATTCCCCAACTCCAAAATAATTTTTATCTCTCACTATATGTGTAAAATCTGTGCTCTGTTCCTTTATCAACCCTAAAAACCCTTGTAATTTTTTTTCCCTCCATCCATTGTTCTTTCAGGGTGAAATCCTCTGTAGTTTCTGTGAGTAGGCCCCATTTACCAGCTACATCATCTTGGCCATACAGCTGCCATGGGGCCAACTTATTCCTTTGAATAAAGTAGTGTGGCTTTGGCTCAAAGTGCAATTGTCCTTCGTATTACTAATTATCAGACAGTGCACACACATTTAATGTGTTGCTACCCTATAAATTCAATGTAGTGTCAATATTATGTTTTCCTCAAATTCTTGTTTTGTGAGTCTCAACTAGACCTACATTTCTCAATTGCTATTAATAATACCATTATTGTTTTCCTTAAAATACAAACTGACTAATTTTTAAATCTTGAGCAGCCTATGTTTTACCTGCAGAGGCTGAATACGTATCATTCCTTCTTTGACCCCTTCCTCTGCATAACAGATTTGATTCTGGTTTATCAGCAGACTAGTTAGTGTAATAGTGGCAAATTTCATTTTGTGTTTGTTATGAGAAGTCAGGTGCGTAGTGTTAATGCAATCCTGGAATGTACCTTCATGCAGAATTGCTCCAATACTAAAACATTAGATAGCCTGTAAAGTCATCACAGTCATGAAGAAAATCTTAAAATGTGAATAGGGCATTACTAGATTCATAGAATGGCCAGGTTAGAAGGGA
>VWZO01041610.1:0-11188 GCA_013396975.1 Bucco capensis
TCTCTATGTGGATTTTCTTGAAAACCTAACCTCTGTATTCACTGCTGCTGTATACTGCAGGCGCATCAGTTTACCGAGCTGCAAGTGCGATTCTTTTAGAGGGATTTGGATTCATTAGGTGTAGCTAGCTCATAAAGTGGAACTTTAGATTTTTTTCTCACATAACAGAGTTGGTTGGATTACAGAAATTAAGAATTCGACTATCAGTCTTGCTGGAAAGAATTTATCTGTTGGCTGTCTATTTATCCTGGTGTTTCTGAACCTCAGCACAAGCTCCCTGTGATGTTGGCAACTGGGAGAATCTTTGTCTGAAATAATGACACCAGCCTAAAGTTGAATTGAGTCTTTCTGAAGTATTTTGGTGAAATATTTGGCTTCAAGATGACCTGGAGCTCCTTGTCTTGTATCAGATGTCACAAGGGATTATGCCTAAAAGCAAGGTCTGTTTGGCCTGTGATGCTTATGCTGCCCTGTAGAATCTAAGCTTTAGTGCTGTTACTGCATAACTGGCATGATAGTAATGTGTGATACCAGCCAAAAACCTTGGGCAGAAGGTTTTTGCTTCTTTCTTGTTTAAAAGCCTTGGCTGTAGTTTTACAAGCTTATGTTTATTAGGCTTCTTATGAATCCAGTTCTGGGGGGAATTGGCATGTTAATTTTGATCCTAGATTCAATGATTTTTATTTTAAAGTCTTTGAAATACGTGCAGACTTTTGTGTATTGCACACTGCCAGTGTGCAAAAGCCTCTGCAAAGCAGAGATATCTGGTGAGTCATTTCACAGGGAGGCATCCCAATTTAATGCATTGTGGAATTTTCTCCCAAACATGACACTGCTTATCCTGTGAATATGGGACAGTAGCTTATGGTGTTGCTCTGACCTGACCACATTTCTGCTCCTGGCAGTCAGATGGGTGGCATTTTTGCTGCTTGTAAGACTTGAAGTATGGGGAGAAGGAGAGTTTTTCTAAGGACACAAGGTCCCATGCGCAAGGAAGAGGCTTTATCTGGGGCAGTTATGAAATGTGCTAGCTGGGCTTAAATATACAGCTTAGTCTCAGCAAGGTCCTTTGGGTTTGTTTTTGTTTGGGTTTTTTTTTTTTTGATAGTGCTGCTCTGAGCACCCTGATCTGCTTGCTTGAGGCCTTTGCAAACTGAATGACTGTTCGGAATCTTAAAAAAAAAAATCAGCCAAAAATCCCCACTGCCCAGAAGAAGGCATCCCTCTTCTGAGGGCTCAACAGAGATGCATGAAAGCAAGTCCTGCTCAGCCCTGTTAACACCTCTGGGGTTTCAAGTGTGACACTCTTTGTGGAAAGCCTGAGCAGAGCGTGGGAGGTTCACCACTCAGTCACTTGGCAGCGCAGCTGAGGCTGAGTAGGCAGACACCTAACTGGGACAGAGGTCAGAAGGGGGAAGCTGTGTCAGCTCTGCCACACTCGCAAAACAGCACTCACATGCCTTTCTCTGTTGTTTTTCTGACATGACCCTCTTATTGGTAACACTTGCTAAGACGTGAAACTGCTGAAAAGCTGCAAACTTTAGCTTGGCCAAATGCTTTCTGAAGCCCCATAATCATCCTCTGGTTTGTCTCAGCATCTGCAGCACGAAGCTGAGAGTCTCTGGTGCTTGACAAGTGTAAAAAGCGGGACTGACTTGTATGCGCTCTGTGAAAGGTAGCACCCACACCACTTAATTAGTAGATGGAACTCTTGGTACGCGGGTTACACAGCTTTCGACGTGATGTATGGAATAAGTAACAAATAAGGAAACAGGCTGGTCTCCTAATGCCAGCTTCTAGATTTTTTCCCCCCTTTCAGCAGAGGCAGGTGGGCTCCCCAGCCCATCGCACCAGCGGTACGCCAGCGTACCCTCCAGCTGCTGCCCTTTGGCACTGAATGCCCCAGTACAGCCCAGGAGCGAGGACTTCCAGTAGCAGCGCTGTCGCAGAGAGCGTCCGTCCGTCTGATTAAACGCCGTAGTTCCAGCAGAGCTCCCCTCGCCCCGCCGCTGACCTGTTCGCTCCTGCACCGGAGGACTCAAGGCGGTGAGTCCGCTGCCCCGCTACAAGCTGCAGCCTTGCCCTCGGTACCGCACCGAGATCGGTAGGGCAGTACAGGACAGCTCCCACCTCTGACCCCAGGACACCGTCGTGTGCGCGCTAACCGCAATCCTTGGGCCGGCGGGTGGGGCCACCCCTGCCGAGTCCCCGCCCTCAGCCCGGCCTCGGGGCGGGGCGCACCTCAGCTAACCGGCGGGTGGGGCCGCCGCACTCATGTGACGCCGCCGGGGAACCGCTGCTGCCGCCCTTCATGTTTCTGACGGCGCCATGGTGGTGTCTGCGCTCGCTCTGCTCTTGGCGCTGGGCACCACTGCCCTGGCTGAGCCCCTCCGCTTCGTCGACTGCGGTGAGTAGCTCCGGCACGCTCTCGGGAGGCCCCGGGGCGGCGGGAGGCAGCCGGGTGGAGGGGTCAGCAGGCGGAAAAGGCCCGGTAATCCCGGTTCTTCCTGGCAGGTTCCAAAGACGGCAGCATCCAAGAGGTGAACGTGAGCCCCTGTCCCACACAGCCCTGCCTGCTTCATAAGGGAACGTCGTACAGCATCAATGTCACCTTCGCCAGCAGTAAGCATCACTTCCCCGGCTGGGATGTCAGAGGGGTGCCGCGGAAAGCTGATTGCCTCCGTGTCCCACTGCTTGGATAGGAGTCGGGAAGGGTGGGTGGAGAGGGCCCTAGGTGGGAAGATATGGCCAGAGAGGAAGTGTGTCTTAGCTGTGTTACTGCAACCTTCATGGTAGGTAGAGGGAAGTGTGGAAGGTAGAAATGTGTTCCCTCCTCTGGTGCTACACTTGCGCTTCTCCGTATCCTGCAGAGATCGAGAGCCAGGGCAGCAAAGCAAAAGTGTATGGTGAGATGCTGCATGTGGACATACCGTTTCCCATTCCTGAGCCTGATGGATGCAAGTCTGGAATCCAGTGCCCTATTCAGAAGGGCCATTCCTACAGCTACCTGAATAAACTCCCTGTGAAGAGCGAGTACCCCAGTGTAAGTAAGCAGACAGCTGGTAGCTCCTCAAAACTACTGCCCTTCCTGGGACAGTCCCACTGCCTGCCTTTAAGGAAGGACACAGCCCGGTGGTGGTGGGGAAGAGGCTAGAAGACTCCTTGGACTATCTGGTGGCACTTCTGCTGTGAGCACGACTCTGTCTGAAGTTCCCACTTTGGGACAGAACCAGCAGAGGAAGCAGTCTGGTTCCAGCTCCTGAGAAGTGGCTTCAGCTGCCCAACTATCTTCCTGTTTTGAACCTCCCTGCAGAGCCTGCTGCATTCAGCCAAATGATCCCAAACTGGGGGTGTTGGCTCCAAGGTGCAGTTCAGTTGGGAGACTACAGGGAGTTTCCTCTTTCTGCTTACTCAGAGAGTGGGGATCTGAGTGCAGTGTGTGGAGGTCTCCTGTGTCACACAAGTGAACCCTCCATTAATGTAAGATACACTCCATGAGCATGGTCAGCCTACTGCAGTAGGACTAGTGCCCAGCTATGTTCTCTGGGCAGAGCTCCCACGACCTTCATGCTCCACACAAGTGATAACTTCCTCTCTCCAGGTCCTTGCCTTAAGGCTTCCTGAATACTCTCATTTCATTCTGCTCTTCTTTTTCAGATTAAACTGATTGTGAAGTGGGAGCTGGTGGATGACCAAGACCAGATGTTATTCTGCTGGAAGATACCAGTGCAGATCACCAGCTGAAGAGTCCTGCCATTAATAGGGCTTGGGGTGGGGGAAAACAGAAGACAACACAAGCCAAATTCTTTTATATAATAAGCATTTCTTATTGCTTCCTTCAGAGCTCTGTAGCCTTTGAGCAGCCAGTACTGCGTTCCTACAAGGTCAGACACGGGCAGAGGGCTCTTACCCCAGCAGCTCAGGGGGGAGCAGTGTCTGCTGCAGGACTGACTAAGCATCATTCTCCAGCTGCTCTGCAGAGGCACTTTGATTTGAAATGGAGCTGTCTGTCCTTACAAAGGAATTTCTCTGTGATGCACCTGGCTGGTGTATGAGCTGCTACCTGGTAATCCTTCAGTGCCTCTTCTAGAATGCTGGCTGCATCCACCCTCCTGCACTGTTGCAACTGGAATGCCCTTAGCACCTGTGTTTGCCATCCTTGCAGCTGAAGGAGAGGAGACTTCCCCTAAGTTAGCAGCCTGCTCTGTCCTGAGCCCATGCTCAAGCCAGCAGGACTGCAGCTGTGAAAAATTCTTTTTGTGGATGCAAAGCCAAATGGCATTCAACATATCTGCAGGGATTATTCTTTCTCTAACCAATGGTTTGTACTGCTACTAACTCGGAGCTGCTCAGAGCTCCTGAACCTCTTTTTATAACTTTCCTTTTAATAAAGGCTAGAAAAAAATCTGCTTGTCTTGCCTTCTGTAAGTGGCAGGAGGAAAAGCAGGAGCTGGACATCTTCTAGTTGGTGTTGGGTTGGTCTTACTTCTCAGCTGAAGGCATGAATGGAGGTGGTATGCTGGCCTAAATGTGGATGACCTGTGAGCAGCCAGGTGTCCCTGCTGCTGGCTGGCAGGGTGTCCAGCTGGCAATGTCTGGTTGTACTCCTGCTTTGCAGGCTGGCCCTGTGCTGACCTGAAATTGTGCAAAGGCTCCCTGAGGAGGTAGTGGTGTAGAACAGGGCCTTGCTTGCTGCAGCCTTTCCTGTGAAAGCTTTTTAGGGAGGGCTCTGGAGCTGGAAAAGCAGCTCTTGCCAACTGCAGAAAACTATATGCTCTTGTGCTTAAAGGGCAGACCCCTCACGTGAGCAAGGCAGGATGTAAGCAGCCATACTTGCTGTGCTGAGGGGCTGGAGTTGGCTCCCTTAGCTGGTACTGGGCTTGGGAGATAAGTAAGTATTTGGCCTGACAAGGATCTCTGCTCAGGAGCAGGAGGAGGCTATGTGCCAGTGTGAGAGGGTTAAGAACTAGCTTACAAGAGGGGAGAAGCCTTGCTGGGCTGGACCTACAGGAAGGACATAGCTCTGGTATCCATTGGCAGAGGCAAGACAAGCACAGTTCTGACCAGTGTCTTGAGCCACAGGGGCCCAAAATAAATGTTTTATTTAACAACATGAGAGAAGTTTCCAGCAGACTCAGTTAAAAAAAAAAAAAGTCACCAACAACTTTACAGAAAGGAAGCTGGACCTGCTCCCCTCTCCCACTTGCCCAGCCAGCGTGGGGCACAAAGGCAAAGTGTGGGGCTAAGGGATTGCACCTGGGCTGGCATCAGGGAGAGCTGGCCCTGGGGCTTCTCCCCCATGCCCCAAGGTTAGGCAGCAGCTTTAGAAAGCTGGGGTTGGCCCCTACCTCAAAGCTCTGGTGTGGGGGTAGATGCTTCATGAGGTGTGGGGCCAGCACCTGCAGTGTGGGTGAGGCTTGTCACTAGGTCAGTGCAGCAGTGGTGGGGAGATGAACCCCCTTTTTTGGCAGGGCAAGGAGGGAGGCTGGGGCTACATGGCAAGGGAAGGTGTCCTGTGAGCCTCCATGGCACGGGGCAATGCGACGGGTGTTGGGGACCAGGCTAGGCCTTGCTGTGGCAGGAACAGGGGCTGGCAGGGCAGACAGAGTGCAGAGGCTGGGAGCTCAGCCCTAGCCTGGGGACAGAGAGGTGGCAGGGACATTGTGCACTTCGGATGGGAAGGAGCAAAGAGCCTCGAAGCACCTGCAGCCCCGGAGGACCTTTCTCTGTGCTCCCAGGTCCTGGGTGCCAGAGTCGCATGGCTGGAGGGGAGCATCCTCACCTCCACTCCCCTAGAGTTACGCTGACGCTGGGCTCTGGGCTGTCAGGGGCACGCAGTGGTGGGGCTGGGCCAGGACCACATAGCCTGGCAAGCAGTGGCAGCGGTAGGAGCCCTCTGTGTTCTCACAGGTGCCACCCCGGCACAGGGACTCAGGGCTGCCCACCTCCTCGCACTCATTGATGTCTGAAAGGAGAAGGATGGGGGTGAGCTGGTGGCACGGTGAGCAGTCCTAGCCCACAGCCAACATCGCCTTGTGCACCTGCTACCTCCCCAGCCCTCCCTCACAGGTGCCCTGTACACCTCCAGTACTCCCACCATGACTGCACCAGCCTCCTACACCCCTCAGCATAGCCACAGAGGCTCCTCAGTCTCCAAGGATGACATCCTCAGTATTTGGCATCCCCTAGGCCAGGAAGGAGCCCTGCCACCCCAGCAATGCACACCAGCTAAGGCTCTGCAGCTGGTGGCATCCCCAGCTTAGCAGCTTCCTGCTAGTAAGTTGTGCTAGCCTTTCTGGGAGAAAGGCTACCTCCAGCCTTGGAACATGCCCTTTCCTGATCCAACAAGGCTGAGGAGACAGATGATGGTGGCCCTGAGAGGCTGATTATGACCTCCACCGCCAGAACACAGAGGGACCTCATGCTGTGCAAACAAGGGCTTGTTTTATTAACCTGAAAAGTGTGCCAAAGGGCTCATTTGGCTGGGTTGCCACAGGGCTAGAGCTTGCACACAAGCCCTACAGCAGCTTTCCTGCTGCAATGGGTCTACACTGCTACATGGACTTCCCTGGAAACCCTGCCACAGCTACCCCAACTTGTGATGGGGCCACCATCTGGGCAGAGCATCCCTGTGTACCCCAGAGCCCTTGTTTGCAACCACAGGACCTTCAGAGCCCAAAGGCAGCCTTCATACACAGCCAAGGCAATGGTTGAATGGGCACTGTGGACTTGGGCTAAACCTCAGGACCAGAACATTGCCACGGACCGGACAGGGTTGCTCAGAAGCCCAAGGAGGAGATGTTAGTCAGTGCATTAAGGGAGATGTGCTCTGCAGCCTGGGAAGCAGGGAAAGGTAGCTTTGCTGGAGACTTCAGGGAAAGGTAAAAGGGGGAAGAGCAGGCAGGCTGGTTTGGCTGTGGACCACCAAATCAAGAGAAGTAAAACAAAGCTACTTTAGTCCCAGGGTACCCAGAAGCAGTAGAGTACTGCTAGCAGCATGCACCAAGTCCTAGAGCCTGCCTGCTCAGGCAGGGGTGGGGGCTGTCAGGCTGACTTGCAGGGTGAGGGCAAGCTATCCCCCTACAGAGGCAAGTGGGGAAGCACTGCAGCAGCTGCAGGAGTACTCTAAAGTCCTGAAGTCAACAAGGTAAAAACACTGGGATCACCACACACAACTGAAGAAAAAAAAAGAGACAGGCTCCAGTGCTAGTTAGGATGGCAAAGGCAACAAGGAAAGGCTCCATAAATACATTAGCAGGAAACAATGGGGAATGTCAGTCTGGTCCTTATCGGCAGAGGAAACAAAAGCCAGCTTTGCTGGCTGGAGCAGCTAGCACAGGCTTTGTTCCAGCCATCACAAAAATGCTTGTGGTGACCAGACAAGGCACAGGCCATGTTTGAAGTGTTTAAACGAGGATGCAAAAAGAACAGGGAGGGAAAGGGCATACTGTGATGGAGAGGTTTGACAAGTGGACAGATAAAGTAGTTATATCCATATTGCTAGAGGCTTGCTGCAACTCATCTTCATGTGCTAATGCTCCTGCAGTCCCTGAAAAGTTTGCAGTTATCTCTGAAGAGGATAAAGGAGGTCTCAGAGACCACAGGCAGGGTAAATCTGGTAACTATCTTCAAAAATAGAGATGAGAGAATCCAGAATTACAGACTGCTCATCACCATTCCCTTAAGCAGGCCAGGTTTGTGAGCGATTAGGTCATAAACCCTCCAAAGGATATCAGGGTCATTAAACAGCTGATGCAGATCTGTTAAGGCCTGATTACGTTAGGCCAATCTTGTTGCCTTCCCTGACCTGATAACTGGTCTGTCAGATAAGGGAGGAGCGGTGGATATGAAGTGTCTTGGCCACAGTGAGAATTTCAACACACTCTCACATGACACACTCAAGCAGACTGAGAAAATAAGTCTAGATCAAACAGCAGCAATTGCACAATGAGCTGCAAAGCTGCACTCCAAAGGTAATTGGCAGTACCTGGCTGTTACAACAAAAGCCATTTCAAGCATAGCCTGCAGGGGTCTGTCCTGACCCCTACTCCACCCAAATATTGTCATTAAGGTGGATGAGGGAATAATCTCCATGCTTATAAAATGTATGTGTGTGTGATGCCAGGCTGCCAGGATGTTGCAGGGTTCAGATTCATTCTGTTCAAGCAGAGAAGTCCAAAATCAGCCAGACAAAATTAAGACAAATGCAAAGCACTGTGACCAAGGAAAGTGAAACTGAGTGCACATATGCAGAAGGGAGAGTAACAACTCAGGCAGCATTTGGGGAAGCAGAGACCACAAGTGCTGTATGAAGAAGCTGCATGATTGTGTCGTGCAATAAGGATTCTGGGAGTTGGAGTAAGTGTCATGCCCAAGGAAAAAGAGGGTCTCCATCTGCTCTGTTGGGTGCCCAGTGCCCCAGCTAGCCTGGGGAGCTGCACTGTGAAAAGGATGGAGACGTAGCATAGGGATGTAGAGGAAATGCAGAGAGAAGCTTTAGAGATTGTGTCTCATAACATCAGGTGGGAAAGTGAGGAATTTCACTAGGGTTATGGTGAATATAGAGGAAGTTAATCAGGGATAGAGTAACAGTAGCTGGAGATGTACAAGAGTATTATGCAAAGAAGGGAGCAATCAGCTGCTCCCCGTGATGACCAGAGGAACCCTGATCTAGCTGCCAGCAGAAAGTGCCTGGCTGAATACCCAGGAAGGTCCTCCCAGCCCTATGGGAAGGAAGCACCAGCGAGAGCAGACTCCTCCAGCAGCTGTCCCACCCACCTCCGCCAGAGAGCGGCAGCTGCCAAGGGACGCAGGGGCCAGGCTGCCTGAATGGCTCTGGCAGCCCCTGGGCTTGCCCTGACCACCACTCACCCACGCAGGCCATGTGGGTCATGTCCAGCTGGAAGCCATCAAAGCAGTCGCAGGTGTAGCCCTCCCGGACACGGACGCAGCGCCCATTCTCGCAGCCATTGAGGATCCCGCACTCCTCAGCCTGCAGCCCCTCAAAGCCCTCGTAGAGGCCTAGAGGGTGGCAAGACAGTGTCAGAGCAGGGTGACACTCCACCCAGCCTTGGAGGGGACACCAGGCAGGTGGGGAGATAGTGCTGGTGGGTCTGGGACATACCCAGAGCAGTGAGGAGCAGAACATCCAGAAGAACCAGAACAAACCACACAGGCTGGGTGGGAAGGCACCTCTCTGTGTCTCCCAGTACTCACCAGTTTGGCTGGGCAGGTAGCGTGGTGGAGACCGTCCTGGGCCATGGTGGACAGGACTGCCATGAAACTCACTGTTGGATTCCCTCCGAGGGTAACTAGCATCGGGGCTTCCGTACTCAGACTCCAGGTAGTTGTAGTAGGGGATCATATCAGGGCTGGGAAGGCCATAGTGGGGGTCTTCCAGGCCTGGTGCATACTCATACCGAGGCCTTTCTCGGAGCTCAGCTCCTCTGTCACCATCTTCACTGGCCCCATTACACAGGAAAGCAAAATCAGCTGCAAGTGGTGAGGGAAAAACAAAGGTCAGCAGCCTAGCTCAAGAGAGTTAGGTCCACAATGGCCAGAGAGGGTGCATCCACACCAGGCCAGCAGAGCCAGGCCTGCGTTCAACGGCCTCCAGAGCTGCAGCTTTGTAGTTTGGCAACCAGACCCTGTCTTCAAGAAGAACAGCTCCTGTCTGGGGCCAACAAGGCCTTGAAGCAGCAAGAACCCTAATTTTCTGTGTGCTCCTATTCCAGGCACCAACGATACAGGAGACTCTCCTAACCTAAGCAGGAGCAGTGGAATGCACAGAGCAACTGACCCCTCAAATACCTGTGATTCATTGCAAGCTAGTTTGGGTACATGTTACCCACTGGCACAGCTTAGCCTTGGAGAAGTGTGGGCTTCAGCCACACCTTAGGCTGGCTTTGACAGTGCAGACATGAAGAGGAGCTGTCTGTGGCCAACCTTGCATGACATGACCAGCAGCAGCACAGCCTATCCCATCTCAACTTTGGCTGCAGGATGTTTACTCCTGCTGCTCCGCTCACCAGAGGACCTGTGCGGGCAGAGTGCACAGTTCTGGCCCCACGCTTCGCCAAGCCGGCAGCAGCACTCAGTGTACGTGGTTTGCTCGCCATGCAGCAGGTCTTGGCAGATGTAGTCAGCGACAGTCTGCCAGCAGACATCCAGGTGAATTTCATACTCCTCCAAGGCATCTGTGACACAAGCAAAGGACGCCATGAAAATTATCCAGAAGAGTGCTACTCCACCTTGCCTTGAGAGGGACAACTGTGTGCCCCAGCTCCTGCCCCTCCTTGCCCTGGCTACATGCTGTGCTGATGCTGGCACACCTCAGCCTGACACTGAGTCCCCACCCACTGCTCCCTCCCAGGGAAACCTGCTGCAGGGTGGGATGTGCGGGGTGAAGGTGTGCTGTGGGCAGGGCTTAAGCTCACCTGCCCTGCTGGAGAGGTTCACACATCGGTTTCCAGTGGCATCCAGCACAAGAGGGAGGCTGCAGAAGCAGTGGTAGGAGCCATCTGTGTTCAGACACTCACCGTTGATGCAGTACACTTCATTCTGACACTCGTCCTGGTCTACCCACACACAAGAATAGAGCAACAATTCAGGCTGGCAGACATGGGCAATATGACCCTTTCCCTGCCCAAACGGGGGGACCACAAGGGCTCCTGCCAACTCCTCTCTCATTCTCCAGGAGGCTCTCAGGAAACCTGTTGCCCAGACCTGGCCCTGTAGCACAGGGAGCAGAGACAACTTTGGGTAGAGCAGTGCAGCTGTCTTTCTGTGAGCAGAGGGATGCCCACTGTTCTTTGAGGCCATCTTACCAATGCACTCAAGCCTGCTGGAGTCATAGTAGTAGCCTGTACGGCAGTAGCACTTGTAGCCTGGCACCGTGTTCAAACACTGTCCATTGCGGCAGAATTCAGAGCCAAATACCTCACACTCATCCATGTCTGAGAGAAAGATGGAAGGAAGGAGAGAGAGCATCTCAGAGACCAGAGTCATGGAGATAAGGTGGGCTGGGTGCTGTACCTGTATAACGCAGCACCTTGGCCTGGATCACTGGCAGGTCCCTGAGTAAACCCCCTACTTCTCCCACCAGCCCCGTGCCTGGAGGCAGAGGGGGAAGAACCCATAGGCAGAGCAGGAGGAGGGATCACAGAATCACAGAACATTCACGGCTGGA
>VWZO01041611.1:0-11367 GCA_013396975.1 Bucco capensis
GAGACTCCACCACCTCTCTGGGCAGCCTCTTGAAATTCCAAGGAAGTTATGATTAAAAGTCATGTTAAATCAGAGGGCAAATAGGTATTAAGCATATAATATTTCCTCTTCAAAATTCTGAGCATTTTAACTTTGCCACCACCTCCTTGTTTAAAGTTCTTTACTACTTCTCATATCAAGCAGCAGCACTATAAGCTGTGACATCTCCTTTCCTGAGAGAAGTTGTCTGCTTATCACCACACCAGCTGCCACATGGCAACGTGGTGAGCAGTCTTCTGTAAACAAAAACACTGCTATTGTGTCCTGAAAGGAAACCTTGAGGTTCATCTTTGAAGTCTTTTTTCCTAGTCCAGTTTAATTTCACATTAAACCGTGGAGACAAACCTTCCAGAAAACATATGTAATCACTGGGCAAGTTAAATTCCAGCTCAGTTTTACAGTCACCTAATGATATAGTCTGAATCTCTCACACTGCCACATAGAAGGCAGGAGGTTGTTCTTTTCAAAGCATTGCAACAGGAACTATGTGCAATCAACTCACCTCCTGCTTCTTATTAGTTTACATAATGATCTGCAGCATCCTACTTCAGAAGTAAAATGTTCTGCTAGTAGGAGCATATTCAAATAAACAAGTGAAAGTTAAAAATGTTGTCAGAAGTCTGCCTTCTGAAGAAACAGAACCAGTACCTAGTTTGTCTCCAAATTCTTAATTTTTGAAAACCAGTTTTTTTATTGAACTTGTCTTCACAAACATATCGGTTTTTTTAAAAAGCAGATGCAGCCAGCCATCACGTGAAGTACAACCAGCTGACATACAATATCCTGTAGAAAGGATAAGTCATTTAAAACAAAGTTTATCAGAGGATGATACAGCTTAAATTCAGTCTTCTCCTTAAATGCTGTCCCAAGCACTTGTTCATAATCACTGCTATTATCTTGTGTCATGTATTTTCAAATCTACCAACACCGTCTGCCAGAAAAATTCACTGAATGACTCAGACACAGACACTTTCAAATCATAAATACTCAGAACTGCTATTTCCATTTCAGAAGTACTTCTATTTAAGCATTTGAAAATTGTGGATGGCATAATAATCCAGCAACCTCCTGAAGTTTCCTCGTCAAGATTTTCCTCATGCACAGACAGCATCTTCACTGACAAAAGCAAGCCTTGTGTCTTTGCACAGTGCCTTGGACAGTGAGGTTACAGAACCAGAAAGGTACAAGACTTACAAAATTTTTAGTGCCTAATCTTTCATACATGAATGCTTGACACAGCTCCTTGAACACACAACTGAAGACATAACAGCAGAGATCCGAGCATTAAAATCACTGGCATTACATGCCTTGCCCATTCCCATTAATTTTCTTCAATGCCAAATCAACAGAAACTCTTGCCTAGAGCAAGCACAGCTTTTTATCCTGTATCCTGTATCCAGACTTTACGTCTGAATCTCACACACATCAGCAAAACCACCACTCACTAGCCACTTCAGCAAACTAGTAGTAATGCCACCAGTTCAATAGCATTGATACATTTCTATCAGTGCAAGGACTGGAGTAGGAAGGTACGAGGGAGCCCTCTGTGTCTTGAAAACCTGATACAATTTAAGCTTCTATACTCACGTTTTATATTTGTTTGAGAACATGCATATAACAATAGGTAAGAATTTGTTGAAGGAATTTTCACCATGAAAGGTTTTGCTTAAGAAATATGCTAAAAATAAACTCTTGTCCTTCGCACCAGAGGTTTTATTCATCTTATTTATTCTCAGAAAACACAATTTTGAAAACCTGGACTGAGTTGGGATGCAGCTTTTAACTCCTCCATCACTAGCAGCTATTCTCCATGTTTTTTTCACCATGAACCTTATCCATGGGATTTTTAACTGTATTTATTTGTCAGCTTACACAAGGGAGTAGTTTCCATATTTTTCAACTAATCTTACACTTCCAACACAACAATTAATTTTTTTCAAGTTGTGTACTTACACACAGTCTTCATATTGGATTCAGTATCACAGGTAAAGTTTACACATAATAAGTTATACCTATAATGTATGAGCCACAGCATAAAATCTCCATAACTAGAACTAGGTAGTAACCCTATATTAAAAGAGATAATAAATCCAAAATATAATCACTTCCTTTCATGTCTAAACAATACGAGCTCATAGCAGAAGATAACAAGGAAAACAGGCTGTGTTTTATAACTGTGCTACACCCATACTTCCATGACACAACATCTACTTTGGTCAATCATAAATGTATATTCCTCTATTATACCAGTTATCACCGAATTTGACGCAGTCTTATAAGGGCTCTGTAGAAAGCAAGCACCTTGCTACTGAAATACCATAAAAAGGCCTCTGAAATCTGAGGATTTTTACAGCAGTACTGAGAGAGAGGACTGCACAGTACACAGCACTTCACTGACTCCCAGAACAGATCTGTGAAGACTACAGTTGGGACAGAACCAGGAATTTAATGCTGTCTTGACACTGACTACAGCAACAGAGTGAAAACAAGAGTTCAAACTGTACAGTAATACCTCTGCTCTTAAAAATCAGATTTTGCCCAGAGGACCTGGCTAATTTTACAAAACCTTGTCCATTTTAAAAAAATATACAACGTAGTTGCAATACACAAGACAATTCAACTGCGTGAAGAACTTCATTTCTGCATGAACAGTAAAATGTACCTTTAAATAAGGATTAATATCTACAATTTTTTTCTTCCATATGACAGGTGCATATGGTAGTCTACATACACAAAGTGACAAAGCCTTTATGTCAAAAAGTTGTAATTTAATATTAATGGTCACCTCCAACAAATGCTAGCATATAAATCTACTAGAGCCACCAAATCAACTGACTTGTAAGGCTAAGACAGACACAAAAAGAAACCAACGCTGCTTGAAAAGCTCAGTAAGAACAGCTGTCATATCTTCTTTGTCTTCTAGTTGATTACCATATGTTTCAAGGTCTTTGTTGCTCAATCTAAGTAAACAAGAGATGAGTACCTATCAGGGGAAAAAAAACAACTTTAAAAAAAAAACCTTTATTTAACTGTCACTTGGGAACATGCAAACCGTAGTTACACTAGTATCAAATATTTACATTATCTACTGTTGAAAACTCCTGTGTTTACAGATACATACATACACAGAGTGCTTTGTAGGCAAGGCAAGGTTCTGATATTGTGCAATCGTAGGAGTTATTTGTATCACCTCTGTAAAAAGATTTTAGAACCAGCACCAGATTTCCCTGTCCTGACAAGCAACAAGTGTACAGAAGGCTACAAACAAGACCCACTTGCAATGTTCTTGACCCACTTATAGCGCTCCACTGGCCTAAAGCCTCCTCTAGCCAAGGGTTTCCAAGTGCTCCTTCGTGCCCCTAAGCAAACACCCTGACCACAAGGCCGGCTCATTTCTGCCCTCGGCAAACCACCCGCTACCCGCAGGGCCTGCTCCCCGCCGCGCCAACAAAACACAGCCCCGGCCGAGAGCAGCGCCCACCACCCACCTCGACCACCCACCCGCGCCAGGGGCAGCCGCGGCCCCGACCTCCGCCCCATCGCCTTCCACGGGAAGCGACGGAAGTGAAGGAAGCGCTCCCTTCGATGCGCCGCCGGGCGGACGAATGCCCAGAGCCGATCCGGGAACCCCGGACCCGCAGGCGGCGGCCAGGCCGCGCAGCCCTTCCGGTGAAGCGCGGAGCGCGCGGAACCTCTGAGCACTCACCTGGCAACGGCCGGCGCCCACCTCGGCGCCCGCGAGGTGCTGCCCGCCGCCCCGCGCCGCCCCCCTCCTGCGGCAACCTCTGCCGCTGCCGCCACCGCCACCGCCGCCACCTCCCGGGCCTTGTCGCCTCCTCCTTGCCCTACAGCGTCATCATCGCACGAGGCCGCCGCTGCCAATACGGAACAACCCATCGCGCCTGCGCATGGCGCACCGAAAGGAAGTGGGGAATGTAGTCTGGAAGGCGATGGAGCAGGCGCAGGAAGCAGGCTGGGGCAAGGCGGGTTATGCCCCCCCTCCTCTCCCCACCGAGGCCGCCTGCAGGAGCCGGCTCTGATTGGCTGAGAGAAGCGAGTGGCGTTTGCGCGGGCTTTTGTTCTCCGCTGGCGCTGGCCAGCGCTTGCGTGGGGCTGTTGCCGAGGCAGCACCTCAGAAAGGGCCAGGCCCGGTGGCGTGTGCGTCCTGCCACTCAGGGAAGAAAGGCGTGGGCTGGAGGAGCAGTAAACGGCGGAACCTTGTGCTCCAAACGACGGGCAACGGGGTTGGCAGTAGTTCTCCTGTGACACCACTTCCTCTGGGCCCTGAGCAGGCAGTGGAGTGTCACCGTTTCCAACAGAAAGTGATGCCACAGGAAACCCTAGGCCACACAACCCTTCCCACAGATGTGATGAAAAGGGGTCCGAGAGGGACCACCCGTAGTGACAGCTCAGAACCATCCAGGCTGAGAGGCACTGTGAAACTGACCGGGTTGGGGAAATGTGAAGCATTCCTGGGGGCCACGGGTCCTGCTGAGGGGAGAAGATGCCACAGGCATTGCAACACTAGAAATATGATGAAAAACGGATGGTGTACTAGGCCCGATGTTGCTGGACACATCTGGTAAACCTGGCCCATGTAACAGGGCCTGAACACCTATGTCTGGTGTAGAGGCATGGAGAGGGAGCACCAAAGAGAACAGGAAGTTCCTCTCTTAAGTAATGGGAATTGTAGGCAGAGCGGCAGGAAAACCTCTGCAATATGGAGATTTCTGCTTCTGAAATTGTGTCCTTGGGGAGAATGGTGGAAATACTATGCTTCCATGTTTTACAGTGAGACTAGTCAAAACACTAATGGAACACCCTTCTGTTAGAGGACAATCTTAACAATTGCTGAGGAGAACAATTGGATGATCTGGGAAGGCTTGCCTGTGTAATTTGTGTGGCTACAAGCATTCTCTTGCTTTGCTGAGACACACTCCAATCTTATACACACACAGAGAAATTTTAGCTCAAACTAGTAACTGTGAACAAGATAGCTAACAGAAGCAAAATTATGTCTATAAATTAATAGCTGAAACGTTCTGATCCCTACTACCCACCAACATTAAATACATACTGCCCATTCCTTAAAACTGTTTACAAAACTATGATTCCCTATTGTGTCCTATAAAATATGTCCAATCTCACACATTCAATAAAGTCCTTATTATTTCTAAGGAGGCGTGGTAGTTACCAAAGATCACAGTTGCACTATTACATGTATTTACAGGTTCATCAATCAAAATGTATTTTGACAGCTGTTGGGCAGTAGCACAGGGAGTAGCAGCTGCAGTGCCTGCTCCAGCTCCACCCTGTGCCTGTCAGATGAAGTATTTCCTGCCCCATCTTTCAGTATTTCATCTGTAAAATTGTCCTAATGATTTTAAAATATTTGAGCTCCACTGATGAAAAATATGTATAGAAACTGCATGTCATTTTCATCTGTCATTTCCAGTCACTATAAGTTAACATATACTCAGCCAATTAAGGGGGAAATTGAGCTAGGAATACTGTTTCATTAAATATTAAATAAGAGGAATTAGAGTAGTTTATTCTGGTTCACAAGCCTGGAAACACAAAAGGAAAGCTGTCCTCTGTCATATAGGCAAAAGATCAATTCAGAAAGACATTTTAAAAATGTGAGTTATGTACTTTGTGGGCATTTATAGACAATTCCTAGAAATCATAGCATTAACATAAAATGTCTATTGCCTTAATTCTATTTCTGCATGCTTTTGTCCTAAATACATAGCCCTGTGCTCTGTGAAAGTTGGAAGGTCATTAGTTAATGCCATTGTTGTTCCTGAGAACGAATTTGCCTGCAGTAAACTGAGACTGGCCAGACTCATCACAGTGAATTGCAGAGGGCTACCACTCTAAAAACCTAGACTAGATGTTTTCTCAGCCCAAGAAAGGTAATGTGCAAGCTCGCTGGGGCTGTGAAGGAGGCAGGGCTACAGTTAGCTCCAGCACAGTGACTGTGACAGTCATTAAGTGACACTGGCTCTACCAAGCACTTCCCCCCCACCCCCCTGGAAAGACAGGATTGTAATGTGTCCCTGCATGGCAACACCTCATCTTGTCCATCCTGCATGACCACTAAACATGCTCTTGCAGTCATGTGAAGGACTGACAGAATTAGATGGCACTCTAGGAAGAGCCAAAAGACAAATTATGATTCAGAATAAAACTACCCTAGGGTAAGAAAGAGCCTGGACATTATTTTTTTCCAGGATATGCCTTATTGCTGCATGCCTTTAAACTGCTTCATCTCTGTTGGTAAATGTACCTGAGTGGCTTCCTTCTGAATTCCCCAGGATGGCTGTCACCATGTGACAGTGCTAATTGGGAAAGGGCCCTGGGAAGGTAAAATCTCCCTGCCTCCCAATGAAGTGATGCCTGTGCATTCTCTTTGTATTTCCATCCTTATCAGAGTTTTCTTCTTCCAAATCACCAAGGGCCTGACTCTCACTACATGATCCATTACACTGCAGAAGGATGGTGCTTGCTGCAGCAGCCACATTCCAAACAGTCAGAGCCGTTGCCAGCACCATGGGGCCATCAGACCCAGCTTGCTTTGGGCAGGCAGCATGGAGAGGTAACTGTGACTCTTAGGGCAGGTGTCCAACTTGAGTGTCATAGGGCAATATTCAGCACTCCGTTTTATGGCTACTGTGTTTTATCCTTATTCAAAGGGAGATCTCCCAGCCTTGCTGTTTTTTCCCCCTTTCTCTCTTTCTTTGAGGAAATGCTATGAGACCATGCCTTTTTGCAAAAAATAGATTGCAACTGTCATTTAGCACTAAGAAAGAAGAGGGTAGAGTTACAGCTTCAGGCTCTGCAGGAGAAAATTGACAACAAGTTGAAGTGTGACATGCTGTGATCATTGTATTATACTGGAGGGTTTATTATTGTTATTTAAGGATTTGCAATGGCTGATCATGATTCTTTTTGTCCTTTCTGGTATGTGTCTCATTGGGCACAGAAACCTGTTTATCTTTGAGGCTGGTTATATTTAGACTTCAGAGCTGGTATGCTCATGATATGGCCCAGTCACAAAGTCACCAGCTAGCCACCCTGGCGCTGGAGCGGGGACAGGCTACCTGCACAACACTCTCTGCATCCATCAGCCTTTGCACATGGTGTATCACTACCCTAGCAGTGAGTAAGGACATGACCAATCTTGGTCACACATTTGGACCAAGGAGATGGGACACATCTCCTGATATAGCCAGAGTCTACCTTTGAGGAGAAGGGGATCTAATATTATGTTCCTATCTTCTCATTATCTATGTTATGACAGTTCCTTAAGAGACTGCCATTCAGTGAACTTGATTTTATATAGTATCTTCTAGAAACTTTTTTACCTGAAATGTAGTTAAACAAAAGCTAAATGAAAGTGAATGACCATATAAGCAGTAGGTTCTGGAAAACCTTGTGACAGACACTTGAGAAATGCCCTTTAGTTGCTGGAAGGTATTTCCCAAGGTCTCCTAGGGATATTCTGTGTCTGTGACAGCTGATGAAAATACTGTCTATATTTCCGTAGTCATAGGTAACTAGGAATTGCTCCCACAGTGTAATTTAAACCTACTAGGCTTCTCCCTGGACATGGTCAAGTGAGCAGAGCAAGACCCTTGCATGTTTGATGTTCTATGACTGAACAAGATCTGCTTCAATTGTGCTTTGTCATGGCTACAAAACTTGAGTCCATATAGAAAGTGTAAGTTACACTCACGCTGTGTGTCAGGGTTCAACTTTGCTGTTTCCTGAATTGCAAAAGGCTGCAGTCTTAAGCTCTGGGTAGGCGCAAACTTTTCTGGGACCAAGAATGGGAGCCTCCAACTAACACAAATGGCCAGCAGTGTTAAAAGCTTGATTTAAATTTTCTCACAACCCTGCCACTATCTCTTTACCATAACATAAAATGAAAGTTTCTGTTTGTCTGGGGCCAGCTATTGCTTAGCTTACCTTGCAGGAGAATGTACTAAGGCCTCATTCATTCACGTTATAACTTATGTATTACTAGCCAGTTGGAAAATGATGACAGATTTGCATCCTGTTCTGCTCCGTTTAGGAGCTGACGTTCACTGACTTGCAATAACCGTGTATTTGCATAGTGCCTTTAAGTCCAAAATATTTGAGTTTTACATGACTTACGGGTTGTCATTTCTATCAGCCCCGAAGCACAGCGACTTCAGGGTTGGAATGTGGCAGCCAGTTACCAGCACATACTATATAATAGCGTATTGTGTAAATATCTTATCCATATGAACTGCAAACAGAATTTGAGCAGGCAGGTATTTAATTCAGAAACCAGGCTAACTTCCCTAAGCTTTACTCTTGCTACAAGATACTCAATGCCCATGAACAAACAAGCCTCCAGTTCACCTCTGTTTTGTAGAACAGTCTTCCCTCCAGCACTGTGCCAGAGTAGGGGTTTGCTGCAAAAGACTCCCCAAGGCTCCTGCTGAGCCCCTCAGCAACCACCCCCAAGCTTCTGACCCTCTGAGGTGCCGCTCAGCCTCATTGTCCCAAATTGAGCGTGTCCCCCACACAATAGGGATACAGCTGTCTGCCTGCCAGAGTTAATAAGCATAAAGGGTAGGCCTTCAGTTAGTTTTTTCAGACATATTTCTCAAAGAGCTTTACAAAAAAAGGAGGTATCCTGCTTCTCATTTTATACAGGAGCAGGCTGGAGGCTAAAACACAATGAAATTAAGTAACTTATATAAGATTACAAAGCAGATAACCAGCAGAGCTCAGTATCAAGCTTAATTCCCTACCCCCACATACCTCTACCACTTTTGTGCATTTAATAAGGCACAATTTAAAATCTACCACTTTTTAACTTTCATGGTGAAGAAGCAGTCCTTCTACAACTTTCTGCTTAACTTTCTTTGGCTTTGCATCAAACCAAACCAGCTGTACTCTTATTTTATACTTATTACCACCCTGAGGAGGTTCTTCTATGTGTGGGCGCCACAGAAATTAAGTTTCAAGCTAGAGTTTAGCAGGATCAAATTTTTGGATACAAAACTCCCAGAAAGTCAAGAAGACTGCAACCTAGGTCTTGTAAAAACGGGAGGAGAGGCGAGGAGAAGGAAAGAAATCCAGTGGTCACTTCTATCACTATATAGTCCCAATCCAACAGGAACTGCTGGCTCCAACCAGGCTGCCAGAGGGCTGGAGTTCTGGGACAAAAGGCCGAAATTGACCTTTTTTTTCCATCCAGTCAACATTTTAGGTGGAAAAGGAAGGACATATCCAGGATACCCAGATGAATGGTATCCCTAGCAATGCCAACTTTACCACCCCCAAAGTTGTTTACACCAACAAAATTAATTGTGGTGCCAAACTGCATGGAGAGTTGTGACTCCCTTAAATGTATTGTCCTTACTGAAAAAGGCAGATGAAATCATTTTGAATTATTAGACACATTAACAATGCCTGGGGGTGTCATATACAAATAGCTGACACATTTAAGTACCAGTGCAATAAGGATGGACAAGAACCATGAGGTCAGGGTGGTGGGAGGAAAGGTCCTTTCTGGATGTATCCAAGGTAGAGTAAGTTTTATTACTGAGCTAGAAATGTATAGTATCCCAGGAGTGAATAGCTCACACATTTGATCCAATCTTGGGCTCAGTCCAGCTCCCACTGAAGTTTAATGGGAGTTGGATCAGGCCACTGCACTCACATTTTTTCCATGCATGGAAAACTATTTCCGTTACTTTGAATTACAATACCACTGGCTTTGGATTTTATATAATAAAATAAATCTAGGCCACTGTTTATATTCCAAGAAACTGCATTCTGGGATGCCAGCAAATATATTGCCTGTTGGATTTAAAAAAAAAAAATCACAACCAAAAGCCAAACCTGGACACATTGGTTTAAAAAAAACAACAGCTCCTAATTATCAAACATAATGGAAGAAAATTTTCTGGAGTCCTTAAATATTTGAAGAATGAAAGGTACATGTAAATTCTTCTCTGTTAGTTGAAATGGTGGAATCTGTAAACTGCAATGCTTTATAAGAAGCAGAGGTTTAATATAAAAATAAAATAATATAATCTTCATGACTGGCTCTTTGCTTATTGGCATATTTTGTGCATTTTAAAATTTACAGACAAAACCCCTACCCTTGGAAGGTCAGTAGCAAAGGGAATGTATATTAGCAAACCCTTATATTTTGGGGACTCGCTTCTCTTCATTGTTCTGACTGTAAATGAACTCTGCAGACATCGAGAAGCACAGGAAATGTCTTGTGCTAGAAACAGCATTTGTTCCCTGCTTTATGAATTGGATTCTACTAAAATACCAATGTGGTAAGACTGATTAGCAGACTTTAGTAATGCCTTCTGCCCTAGTACAACTTTATTATACTCCTTTGTTACCAAGGAAAAGCACAGAAAAGTCTTCCACTGCTGAGCATACACCCATATTCTGGGAGCCAATGTATCTGTGGTTAACTTATGCTGTAGAAGAGCATGGCCTCTGAACTCTGAAATACAGAACAACAAAATAAAGAGATCCCACCAAAAGAACAAAACAAAACCACACATACACAAGCAACAGAAGGAAAAATGTCATTGAGGGGTGTTTAATGTTAAAGAGAAACTATACATCTGAGATGGTGGTGAGGAGGCTTTAGTAGAGCTGAACACAGCGACTACCTGCACCCACTTCAAAGAGGAAGAACAGTATGAGGAGTGCTTATGCAATTATTTGCATGTGTGTGCGTGCAATGCTTCCTTCTACTGACAAAGTACAAAATATATTGCCTTTGCAAACATCCCTGGGCACTGATAGCTTCTGCTCTATACTGACAAATTAAGTTTCAGCATGAGACTGAAAGGAAAAAAAAAATCAACAAAACCACAAACCTCCCTCATGCCTATTGCCACGTACTCTGAGCTTGACAGATTTCCCCTTTGCCCAGACAGTAGAGAAGAGCAAGGTGCTGGCTTCATAGGGACTCCCAGGCTGTGCACTGGTCAGCCACAGGTCACGCCTTCTTTCCTCACAACAGCAGGTTGTGAACCTTCCTCCATCACACTGTGGTCTGGGCAGCATCCAGGAATGGCTTACAGGACTGCTGATTTTAAGCCGTATTATTGTAGAGAAGCCTCGGCTAACTTTCCCTTTGACATGACAAAGAACTTTAGAGAGATCAAGAATTGGTTCCAAACTCCCCAGTGGGTTTAGTGGCAGGGCAGTCTTTGGAAATCAGGCAAGTAGGACTCAACTATGTCTGGTGTAATTTCAGATGTGCCATTACTACACAAAACACTGATGAGAGAACAGAAAGAACTCACTCTTCTT
>VWZO01041612.1:0-11426 GCA_013396975.1 Bucco capensis
AAGAGGGATGTGCAAGATCCCATCTCTGTGAGCAGAGTTTAGGAGATTAATTTGTGTGAAGGCTGGCATCTAGTTAATCCATAATTAATCAGCAAAGCCCACTGGTTCTATAATTGGATGCTAGTGACAAGTTAGTTACAGCAGAATGAAACCCCTTCCTGTCACGTTTGTGGATGGGGACATGACACGGTGAGTCGCTGTGCCGGTGCCGTGGGTCTGGCCCTTGCTGTCACAAGATGAGAGGCTGGGGAAGGGCAGGAGCTAAGTGGCAGGTACATGGTCCCAGCATGGTGGTGGAAGGTCCCAGAGCCTCCTGGGAGCTGGTGCTGTGAGCAGTGGCAGGGCCCTGGGTGGCTCTTGGAGGAGAGCACACGTTCAGCTCTTGCAGGGCAGCACTGCACCTCCTCTGCCCCTAGGTGAGCAGGAGGAAAGGGACAGTCCAGACCCAAGGCCCAAGGTGCCTCCACCTTGAAGTCCCCTTCCATCTGAAAGAATGCAAATAAAAGTTTTGTTGGCAGCATGTAGACAAATCCTCTTTAGACATCTGTCGCTGGAATGCCAGTGACAGGAATTACTAATACTCTTAGCTTGCAAGTTTTGCTTGTATTCTCCATAATGTCTCAGGGCATATGGAAGATGTTTGCTTTTCTGTTTAGAGTTGTGTTTTCCTCTGTCAACAGTCTGAGTGCCATCACTGTTAAATAGTCCTGAAGAGCTCCTCAGAAAGAGCAGCAACTTGCAAAATCTTAGAGGTAATGTCCCTGCAGGAGGACACAGGGCAGGTCTCTCAAGTTCTCCTGTTGTTCACACAGAGGATGCACCAGTCCTGTGTATCTTGCTGTAGCAGAACTCTTCCAGCATTCTTTTATCTGTTGTGAAAATGAGCTTTCCATTCTCGGACAGAAAAATTAGTAGAAGTAAAATGTCAACCTTTTTGCTGCTCACTGAGTGTCAGAAGCACTCAGCTGCTTGCTGGGGGTGAACTTCAGTAAATTCAGGCACACCAATCTTGAGAAATTAATGCTTTGCTGTTTGGGTTTTTGGGACAGGAATGAAATATTTATAAGTTTGTTGCAAGCAATATAAACTTAGTGTTTTTACAACAGCTTGCCCAGAAAGACATTCTGAAATGCTTGCTTGCTGTAGCTGCTGCCATGGCTTGTGAGCGATAGTGAAGCTCTGAGGATTTTAAATTGGAATGGAAAGATTTACTATTGGCATACACAATAATTTGTTTTAGGTTTTGTAAATGCTTTTTAATTAAGGGATTTGTTGGAAGGAGGTTTGAAGGTCAGCTCCTTCCAAGTTTTCTGTGCACTTAGATTCAATTTCCAGACCAGGGGAGCTGCTGAAGACCATAAATGACTTCCTGAAGCAGGGAAGGGAATGTCAGCTTCCGAGGGTCCCTCGGCAGAGCACAGGTAGCCTTGCCACAGCCTAGCTCCCTTCCCAGTCAGTGTCCTTGGTACTATAACATGAATTGTGTCACCCTTGCAAAGAAGAGGAAGTGATCAGATGGGGAACAGTGTATGCTGGTCATTGAATCACTGACTTCAGTGGCTTCTAGACTTGAGTGTGAGTGAGCAGTGTAAAGAGAGCAGGACCAAGGCACTTCAAATTATTCATCCCTTTGCAGTTTGTCTCTAACATCCAACTCTCCTTTTTCCATGGTGCTGACTTCCAAAGCCTGGCTATCCTCTGAAAAAAGAGTATTTCCTCCAAGTTGATCAGACATGAATTTAATCAAGAACCCCTTTGTTCTGTTCTTACAGCAGATGTTAGGATGGAATGACTAATTGCTTTCTAAATCTTTCTGTAATTGTATATTTGCTGCATTGGTTGAGTCTTCACTAAGACCAGCTCCATAATCCTTTCTTGTGCAATGTCTCCTCAGATATAAACATATTCAGACCTCTACCTATCTTCATTAACCTTCACCCAACCTGTTTGCTCTCAGCTCTCCTAGCAGCTGAGATGGCCAAGACAGATGTTAATGCTTCGTGCAGATTTGTGACTGATTTTCCATTGATGTTCTCGTAGACATGATTAAAGCCTTGGAGTAAAATCACAGCTAAATCCTGTCATAGCCCAGCCCATTATTTTTTTGTTCTCCTATTAGGATTTTAGGCATTTCTTTGACATATTTTTATTGCCAGATTAGGAGGAAAACATCTGACTTGTTTGCAACGTTCTCATTATGTTGTCTTTATAACACTTCTAAAAGGGAACAAATATAAAATACTTCTGTGTATTGTGGTCATATTTCAGTCTGACATTAATGTGCTCCATGATTTTCCAGCTCACAATTCTTCCAGCCTTGTGGTGACAGTCAGGAAACCCTCACACCTGGGGATGAGTGCATCTGCACGAGTGGCTGGAGCTGAGATGATGTGTGGGGCCCTGGGTAATGTCTCTGTCCTCTGGGGTTTATGGATCTGCTTGAGTAACTGCCAGGATGGGGCTGGGTTAGAAAACTGTCTCCTGGAGCCAAAGCAGCCTTCTGTACTGCTTTTCCCACAGCACTTTGTCCAGTCCTTTACTTATGGCACCTCTGGCTTTCCAGCTGCAGACACCAAGTCTGTTGGTTCCTTTTTACATCAGGGGCAGCAGCGTGTGAGCTGTGTAATCCTTTCCAGAGCCCTTGCTGACCTGCAGGAATCATTCCCCCATCCTGAGGTGCTTGTTGTCCCTGAAGGGGTTCATCTCCCTCAAATATACCATGTCTTCCACGTGACAACCCTACCCATGCCACCTGCTCCTCCACGCTCCTTTGAGCACCTGTAGCAATTCCCTGTTTGTTGTCAGATCACTGATGCAAAGATTTAATAGTGCTGAGCTTCAGTTCCTGAAGAGCATGATCAGGAGAGTCTGATCCTTGTTTCCAGGGGGTGGACACGAGACAAGTCTTGGCAGCAGGACTGCTGTGGCTCATTTTGAAGCACTGTTGACTGATGAGTTTGCAAGATGCTTATTATCTTCATATCCAGAGCTGGTTCATGACAAATGCCTGCTTCCTTGTCAGGCAGTTCAGAGGTGTCTTGTCTACCAGCAAAGAGTGGTACTGCTCCATGAACTTCTCTTTCATGGAAGACATGATGATGTTAGTGATGAGATTCAGGTGTTTTATAAACTTTGGTTTCATCCTGTCATTCAAAGCACCCACAAGAGTAGCTTCAGAGCAGTGCTCACTGCAGGGCCTCTTTCCTAGATCATCCTAACCCTAATCATCCTAATCAGTCAGTGACTGGTACTCAACCTTGCTCTTACCCATCACCTGAAACATCTCTTAGGTCTCCAGAAAACCCTGGGGGTTATCCTGGAATAGTCAAGCTGGCAGTTGCCAATCCATGGGGTTCTTTGTGGCACAGGGAGGTGATGGGCAGGAAGGAAGTCGGAGCACGTGCAGTGCAGGGTTCCTGCAGAGGGGTCTGATTTACCAGGTCTGGTTGGGTGATGCAGTTAGCAGGGAATGAGGTGGGTAGTGTGAAGCCTTTTGTGTCAGGTTAGAAGGAGGTTTGAAATAGATATTTTGTGACTAATTGGCCATGACCACTGGCCCTAAGGAAACTTTGAGCTCCTGGAAAGCTCATAATCCCATAGAAGATCCTGTACACACTCCTGCTTGAAGTGTTCCCGAGGGAAAGCTGTGACCTTTTCCTCCTGCAGCTCACAACTCTGTCCCTATCCAGGCAGTGCTGCTCCCGTATGGGAGCTCCTGCTCTCACCCAGGCCAGGGTGATTAAGCACTTAAATTGATTAATCAAATTTCTTGTGATGAGAACTACTGTCATTCATTAATCTGAATGGGATTATAAATAAGAGTTGGCAGATAGGGGAGACAAACATGTTGACAGATAGACCTGCTGCTTTGAATGCAAATTACACCACTGCATCTGGAGGGTTGAGCTCCTGGCAGCCTCGGGATATAGTTTCCCTCAAGGTAAAATTAGACTGAGATTAAAGTATCCTCATATTAATAAAGAAATATGCATTTATGAACAGGCAGCTACTGCAGGTGGGGATGTGGGGCTGCATACCAATCATCCTACAGCAGGACCAGGCTGTGGATTTTGCTTCCTGTGGACTTCATGAAAGGCTTTATAAGGTTAGTTGTAGTCCAAACACAATTGCAAGTGTGTGGCTAATACCAATTTGAGCAATAAAGTCACAGGCTGATGTGGGCATTTCCTTTTGGATCTTCTTGTGCCTGACAGTGTCACAAATAACAGAGAATTTCCATCATGTTTTGCACTTGTAGAGACTCTGTCTAACATTCACTTTCTGGAGAAACTGAGCCTTGTGTTTTCTGTACCATGACCTAGTGCAGGGCATGGATCAGGAGACACAGGAAGGATGTTGAGCTCTCACCATGGTGCAGCTGATGGCAGAATTCCTGCTGATGGCAGGGCTGAGGTGGATCTGCAAGTCGTGCCTCTCCTTGCAGAGCAGCAGGCAGGAAGGCTGCAGAGCATGCTGAGATTAAAGCTATCACTTCTCCTGGGACTGGCCTCATGCATTGCTTTTCATAAATATTTAAAGTATGCTTATTAAAAGAATTACCAGTATGAAGAATCAGGAGTCTGAGAGCCAGTGTGTAGTGTACTGTGCTGGTGCTTTAGCCACCAATGCAAGGTCAGGGAGCCAACCTGCTGCTCACAGTCACAGAGAGGTGAGTTCTCCACATTGGTGCTGCCTGCCCTGCCCTGGCCTCCCCAGAAATGGTGACTGGGTCGGTGGCCAGGTCCGTGTCCTTCAGACAAGGAAGAGGCAGGGGCTTGGCAGGACATGAGCAACCTGCAGAAAGGCTTGACCTCTGGCTGTAACCTGCTATTGACAGCAGAGCCAGGAGCTGTCTGAGTGAGCTCTCTTCAGGTGGAGAGCCATGGTCTGTGCAGCAGGATTGTGTTACAGGTCTGAGGATCATTTGGGGAGTGTGCAGGGATGTCTATCAGGCACGGAATTGAAATTTTGGAATTTGGAGTGGCAAACATTTCCACTCATTTCTGCCAGTGTCATTAGGAGAATAATTCCTAACAGTAAGGAAGTAAAAGCTCACAATCTGTGCAGTGACTTCAGAACTCCACAGAGGGGATCAGGGTGTGAAAAAGAACCCATTAAACATTGAACTATTTCATTAAATATTGAACGTTTCAAAAATTGCTTTCTAACAAGTCCTGGGGTAAACAGAACAATATTTGGTATCAAAAGCTACCAGAGGCAACAGGGTCCTGCGACAGAGAGAGCTTGGCTCTGGATTGTGTGGCTGCAGTAACCTCTCCTCCCTTGATCAGACTTCAAACGAGATCCCTGGGCTCAGTCCAGAAACTGTTATCTAGGTATAACTGCTGGTGACACCAGGGCATCAGGAAGGTTTGAAACATGTCAGAAAAGGAGCCAACAGGATTAAACCCAGAATTCCTGCAGCAAGCTGAGTGGCAGCCAGTGCCCGGCGAGGCTCGCGCTGCTGCCGCAGCCGTGCCAGCCATCGCCGGAGAGAAGGGTGGGTGAAAGGTTCAGATGGCTTCTGAGATCTGCTGTCAGTAGCTAGGGGCTCCTTGCCCAAACAGCCAAACCGGCAGAAATTGCTTCACTTTTGTTGACATGGATGAAAGGCAAACCTTGGCAGCAGCACAGATCAGTCCAGCACTGAGATCTGAGCTGCACTTTGCTAAATCAAAGTTGCTATCTATAAACACTGGAGGAGCATCCAATGTCTGATGTCTGTGTTTCGCTAAGATCAGGCATAAGGAAACGTGTTCAGCAGTGTTTCAGCTGAAGATTTGCTGCAGTCACAGGACATTTTGGATGCCTCCCTATGTTGTGACACATTTTTCCCTTTTCAGAAGAGAGGGCCTTGGGGTGCAGCTCACCTGCCCTTGCTGATTCCTTAGCACAGTTCAGCCCCAGTTACCCTTCCTCTGTTAAAAAGCTGAACCAGAGCCAATCTGCACAGAGAAGCATTGGGGTCAGCTTCTTGTCACATCCCTGTCAGCTTGGTGTCACTGTGCATCACTCTGCCCTCTGAGAGCTGTCAACAACCTGCTTCTCTGCTCTGGCCAAGCCCCCATCATTGCTCCCCCTCCCCAGCCACTTCTGGGAAGGAGAACCAAGATTGATGGCAGTAGGTTCCCCGTGCGTGGTGTTGGCATCCAGTCAGGGGGTTTCACAGCAACACGTTGGCTTTCCTCACTGAATTTTGATGAATGGAGCAGGCAGAAGCTGCTGCTGCCTCCCAGCTCCTGCTGCTGACAGGGGTGAGCCTAATCTGGTGTTTAAATGGCTTTGGAATGTGTCTGTGGCTTTAGCATCCCTGTCCTGGAGGAAGGACCATCTGCTGCAAGATAACCTGTCTCAGAGGGCTTTTACTCCAGGTCTGTTTGAGAAGAGAGGTGACACAGATAGAATCTGAGGGTTTCCCAAGCTCTTGCTGATCCGGTGGCCATGAGGCAGCTCACATTAGGCTCAGGGTTTTCTGTTGCTTTTCCAGCCATGCTCTGCCTGCTGGAGAAGGTTGGCAGAGGATTTTGTGGGTGCTTCTTACAGACACAGACAGGAAATGGCTCCTACATGTAAAACAAATGTGTTACTGCAAAGAGCTAACAAAACTTCTCTGGTCATGGTGTGTGTGAAATGCAGAGAAATCCGTTTTAAGGAAGGCTGGAGAGCATCTCTGCTGGGGTGTGGAGAAGCTGGTGAAGGAATGGGCTAACAGTGGTTATCTGTGTGTTTCTGGTAGTGGGAGTGTCTGTGTCAGGGGAGAGAAGGAGGTTTATTGTTGCATTTGGACTGGTGTCTCCAGAGCAGAGGTTCAAACTGAAGGAAGCCAAGATGAGAGCTTGCAAGCTGCTTTTCCCTCTTCCCTGCTACCTCTGAGAAGTCTGTGGCAGATGCAGCCTGCAGGCTGCTGCCCAGCTGTGCTATCTTGCCCGCTGTGGTGTGTGGCCAGGCAGGGCTGGCTGGGCTGGGGGCAAGGGCAGAGCTCAGCTGGGCTCAGACACAGCCACTCGTGCGGAGATGGACTCAGCCATCAGGATGATGAGAAGAACTAGGCACCTCACTGCTCCCTCCTGGGAGAGATCCGTGGCAGCAGTGCTGCTGCTCCAGCAGTGTGCTCTTCCTCAGGAGAAACTGGTGGAGAGGCTCTGAAAGCATTTTCCACTGCTGCTGTTCCTTTGAAAAGACTGTTTGTGTAGGGATTCCAGTGCAAATCCGAGCTGTTAGGCTTGGCACAGGGAACACATGCCCTTTCCCAGCAGGATCATTCCTCTGTCTCCAAAAGGCACAGAGAGGATCTGAGAAGCTGGCTGGCAGGGAGGGATGGTGGCACAGAGCTGCCCTGTGGCAGCAACATCTCTGGTGCCCAGCACTCAGGGGTTTGCTCTTTGGGAAAGGCTCCTTCTTCCAGGACAACCTGTCTGGATCCTGCCTGTGATGCCTGCAGGCTGTGGGCTCCTGGAAGCTGAAGCCTCACACCATAAAATTACTCAAGTATATTTTAATAATTTAAAGCCACAGGTCTTACGTGGTTTGTTCTCTAAAGATTGATTTAGCTTCTTATTAAGGGAATTGGGAATTCAGTGTGAGAATCTGAACAAAATCTAGGCATTTTGTTGTGGTTTTTTTTAAATATCCACTGGTGTAACTCACCAGGGAGACAAATTTCAAAGCCTGTCCAACCTTATCTTGAATTTCTGATTCTCTTGCTTTCCTGTTTCCATCCCCAAGGTGTTCTTGTTAAGGGGGAACACGTCAGCATTATTGTATTATTTTTAAATAAGCCACAATCACTTTAAGGAGCTCAGGATAAAAAAATCCACTAATACTTTGATTCCCCCCTCTGGTTCTCAGAAGTTTGGTAATGCAAGATGTGGACTGCATACAAATGGTGGGGCAGGCAGCCGTAATTGCCAGAGAAGGCTCTTTTCTCTTTAATTACCTGTCGATTTTAAAGTGGTGGGGGATGAAGAGGAGCTGGCAGGGGGAGGCTCTCCGGGAGCAGCACGGGGGCTGCGGGGAAGGAGCTGAGAGCTGCACGCTTCTGGAGGCAGGTGTGGATTCACATCCCAGGGAGCTGCTCTCGGCTAGTCTGTTGACACAGGGAGGGATCTCCCACCATGGCAGGACTTCAGGACAGGCTGTGCTCCATGCACACCTCAGCTCCAAACTCCCGGTCCTTTGCCAGGAGAAGCACACCCCTCCCTGAAAAGGGAATGTGGTGCTGGAGCTCGCGGCGTGGGCATCCCTGTCGCACCGCGGCCGTGGGGACAGGAGCATCCACATCCCTCAGCCAGGGCAGCCTGGGGCTCCTCCAGGGCATGGGCTGCTGCTCACTCCCATGTCGTGGGGTCCCGTGGGAGGTGACAGCCTCTCATGTCTCACTCTGCTCTCAGAAGAGATACATAAGGTGCCGAGGGAACATTTCTCCTCAGATGGTTCAGAAATGCCATTTCTTTTCTCCTGGAGATTTTGTAAACTTAAAGGAGAATCATGAAAAAAAGCCTGTTCTCCCCTGTCCAGCCCATTAATTCAGCCTGCTCAGGACAGAATTAACCTTGGCAAGCCTTCCAGAGGAGAGAGTCATTCTAACCTTAAAAATCTGCTGATTAAAGCTGGTTTCAGGAATTCGATTTCACTTAATGCGCTGGCTGAGTGCCCAGCCTGGCATTAGCATAGCCACAGGCGCGCTGGACGCTGCATTTTTTACCTCCCTGTTAAAAAAAAGGAAAGCAGGCCCATCTAATGAAACCCCTTTTGCCTGTTTTGAGCAAGAATTTATTTGAAAGACTCCTTTAGCTAGAGGCATTAAGCGTGCCCTGGTTACCCATCTCCTAAGGCCAGCAGGGAGGTAATTCCGTTCCCCTAATTAGCAGCAGCCCTGTGTGCGGAGTGGTTGGGCACTGCTGGGTCATGGCCTGGTGTGAGGCAGAGAGCTCCATCACTGCCCTGGGTCAGCTGTGGGAACATCACCTCTCTGAACCCTCTCTCTGCAAACCCACAGGTCCTATGCTCTCAAACCTTGGCTGTTCTGTCATCCAACAGTGCTTAACTCATTAACCTTGAAAATCCTCAAAAACACGAAGCTCAGTTTTCTGAGGTTTCTATTTATATCTTAAACAATTTTTTGTGCCTTTTAATCCAAAATTTAATGTAGTTTTTATTGCTGCCATCACTCATTTAGTCTTTCTTCCAGAAGCTGTGTTTCCAGGGTCTGTTTCTCCACCACAGTGCATCTCTCCACAGCCATCTTCTCTCCCAGTGCAAGCTCGTGGTCCCTGATGTCTTGCCGATGCTGGGGGCTTGCTGACCTCTGGGTCTCCTTCATCCCAGCAGCCCAAGTTAGAGCAACCAGCCCAAAACAGCAATCCAGAACTAGATTTACATGTTGTGCCATGTGGAGATGGGGGGGAGAAAAGAGAAATTAACAAAAAAAAAATCACTTTGTCTTCAGGATGCTTTGTAAATCCTGTGAACTGCTGGGATTTGCTGTGATGTTGAGAAGCAGATCCATGGAGGTGGGATGCTTTATGTAAGTCGTTACTGACACCTCTAGAATTGTGTGTGAGACAGATCTGGAGATAGAGAGCAGCTTTCCTGCCTCCTCAGTGCAGCAGGCTGCAAGGAGCTCAGCACTGGTGCTCATCATGAGGTTTGGATTTAATCACAGGGAGGTTTTGGTCAGGGCTGTGCAGTGGAGGTGTGCTGATCTGTGTGGGTACATATTGATCTATATTGCCTGAGGCACTTGGGATCTGCCTGGCTGCTGCAGAGGCTGCTCCAGCGGTGTGCTCCAGAGCAGCATTCCCAGCCTGGTGACACTGAAGGATGCTGTGCCTGCCAGGCCGCTTGGTGAAGCGAGGGGAGCAGCTCTGAGTCAGCAGAACTGAACATGAAAGAGTTCTGAATGCAGCCCCTGGTGCTGTGCAGCCAGGAGTCACTGCTGGGGATTATTAAACAAATGGTGTCTGCTCTCCCAGGCTGAGTGCTGGGATTTAAGCATTAAGCTTGCCTTTGGATTATTTTCTGCAGGTTTTTTTCTCCCCTGTTTTTCCCCCTGGCTTTTTTGTGTGTGGAATGTACCCTTGACACATTTAAAAACATTATTAATCTTTGTCATTCCTGTTTTAAAAATAACTTGGTGATAGCAGCCAGCAGTCCTTAAATCCTTTCTAATTCAGGCTGACCTTGGAGCAGTGATGCTGGGGAGGAGAGGCTGCCACCAGCCTCCCCGTGCCCTCTCCATGCCCTTGCTGGTGAGCGTGTTTGACCACACAGTTTCCATGGTCCCCCTGTCACAGAGCCATGCTGGGGCTCGAGGTGCTGGTGCTGTTTCTGAGCTGCCTTCCAGGCAGGATGATTGCAGATGAAGATTTCCCAGCCCCTCTCTGTTGGTGCAGGATGGCTGGCTCATGTGCTGGGGGGGTGGCAACCATGTCTGCAGAAGCAGGTGCTCAGGGCACCTGGGGGGGTGGTTTAGTGATGGGTTTTCCCAGTACCCATCCACTTAGGACCCACTTCACGTGGTTGGAAGTGCTGCTGAAGCCTGGTGGAAGCTGAGGCCATCCCATCCTGCAGCCACTGCTGCCAGGAGGATGCTCAGAGATGGTTCCTGCACCCTGGACCACTGAGGACACCCTGGCAGGGTGCAGGCAGGGCTGTGAGCCAGGGACAAGAGTGTTAATCACCAGAGTCAACACAATTGATGCAAGCACTGGAGTCAAACACAAAAAGAAAATTCCCCTTACAAATGGCCTGCAGTTGGGTTTATTTATCTTCACCTTCTACAGTGGCAGATGCTGCTGTGCCTAAACGTGTGAGGCCCACACTCTTCCAGGGCAGGTGCCTGAAGAGAGTTGCAAGCAGATTGCTGGGCTGCTGCAGTCTCACTTTTAGGAAAACTAATCACCTTTAGTATGGGAGAATATGTCATTACACACAGCCCCATCCCCCATCAGAGCTGTGTTAAATGCCAACAGAGTCAGAAAATAATATTGCTTTCTTAATAATAAACAAATCTTCTGGACAGGAATTGTTCTGGGATCTCCTAAATTAAAACCAGATTTGTGTGTTGGGTTTGCTCTGGGCTTAGCTTCCAACCAACAGCAGTGCTGGAAAGTTCTAACAGATTGGAAATCTCATTTTTTTCCACAGAAAGAATTCCTTAGCCCTCCTGGTTTCAGTTAATTAGGGAAGCAGGGTTCCTTTAAAAAAGAAAGAAAAAGAGCTGTATCCTGGTGTTTTGTGTATAAAATACCTGGCAGCAACATCATCAGTTTACAAACCCTGTATTGTCAGTCTATATAGCCAGCTGATAAACCATGGAAAAAGAGGTGGTTTTGTGTTGTGTTTGTTAAAAGATACAAATCTGTTGAAGCCAAGATGAAAACAGAGCTGAGCAGAGCCACCTCTGCCTGGTGTGAGGGATGCAG
>VWZO01041613.1:0-11280 GCA_013396975.1 Bucco capensis
CTGTTAAATTTTAATCACTCCAGGACACTGTCCTTGATCCTGTGCTACTGTAAAATGGACACAGAATTCCAAACTCTCTGATGTTTAGCAGGAGCAGCAACTACTTCTAGTCTTACCTGCAACAATGTTGCTGGTACATTATAGGATGACATTCGCATTTTTATTTCAATAGCATTATTGTTTTTTTTCAGCTTGGATGCAGTTTCATTACTGTTCTAGTTTTCTCTCGATTTTATTTTACACAGTCAGGTGGAGGTAGGGGGATGACTTCCTCTTAGTACTTAGCAGTTATTTGTACTGAGTTATACCTTATTGATTTCAGATCCTTCTTGCAATTTATCAAGATGTCTTTGAATTCTAAGTATGTTCCCCAGAATACTCAGCCTCCTCCTTGGCTTGATGCCATTTTCAAATTTTACGAATAAAGTTTCCATTCAGTTACCCAAGTTGTTAATCAAAATACAAAGACTTGGATAGCAGGATAGATCGTCCCCTTTTTCTACAGGTTAATCTTATTAAGTGGAATGCAAAGGAGAATCATACCATGGTGTAGATCGGAATTCTATTTTGCTTTAACATCCTTTCAAAAGGGATTTAACACTTACGTATTCTGTGGTCTGGATTGCCACAGCACCCTACAATGAGTAGTTCTTGTCTAGAAGCCTTGTAAGCATGCTTTGTGCCTAAGGGGTTAAGCCTAATAGCACAACCATGTTGAGTCTAGCACCATTGCATCCATTAAAAACAGTATCTATATTTTAGTAGGTGATAGCAACAGACATAATACTTGTCATTGATTTTATAGGTTGAGTTTGTATCATAATATATTGACATTGTACTTTTATACAAGACTTGCTTCAGGGTGTAGCCACATTCAGCACTGAATAACAGGCTAATAAAAACTGTAGCAGAAACAGCTTTACGACCCTCCATTGACTTGTGTTTTACATTGTATTATCTTATTGCAGACATCTGAATTAAAGGTTAATAAACACTATTTAATAGGTTGTCGGAATGAACGTACAGCACATGAACACATGCCTAGCAATGTCTATCAGTTATCATACTGTACATACATTGTGATTTGGGTGAAGACAAGACTGCAAATGGGTGATGGCTCCTGACTGACTCTTTTTAGTAGTATGAAATAGCACATTTTGTTATACTTCCTCCAATTAAGTGCATATCTACCATTAAAGCAATCTGTCATCATTTTAACAATGTCATTAACTTCCACAGTGTCTCACAGATGCTTTGTTCTTCCTTTAAAATTAGCAGCACATACATTTATATCAAAACTTCAAAATGCAAAACAGGGAAAACAAGTTTAAGAAGCCGTCCTCTGTAAATTATATAAATAATAAAAAAGTGGTTACTGAGGAAATGTGACTGTTTTAAAAAGAAAAAGTACAAAGTACTTAATCTGCAGAAATTGTACAGTAATAAAAATGTACTAACCTATAAAAATATAAATTATTTTTCTCTCTCTGGTAATTATAAGGAAATATGGTTTACCATACTATAAAAATGTACTAACCCTATAAAAATATACTAAATTATTTGTCTATCTGTAGTAATTATCAGGAAATATGGTTTACAATAGAATAAAATGTACTAAGCCTATAAAAATACACTAAATTATGTTTCTATGTATAGTAATTATCAGGAAATACAGTTTGCAACTCACAGAAGTAGCTTTTTAAATATAATAAGGTTGGCTACAGAATTACAGAATCAAAAATGAGACTGATTCTTTCCTATTTTATGCTCAGACAATCTAAACTTACTTTAGATGGCTCCAGAAACACAGGAAGAATCATTAAATGCTCTGCTCAGGTTTAAGTGTTTAAAACAAGGGATGGATAAAACATGAGCACATTAAAAACAATAAAATTAATGGGTTATTTATTTCCTGAGAGTTCCACATTCAGATTAATAGTGATATGTCAGGCTGATGATCTATCAGCTCTAGAGACTAGCTTTGTTAACAATACACTATATTTTTCTAATTATAGTTAAGCTGATAGCCTTTTGAATTTGATTTCAAACAATATAAATCAAGCATCCTATTTAGTTAAAAACTGAACAGCAATAAATTCATCTGCATTACAATTTTTAATTCCTTTCAACTTAAGTGGGGCGAAGTTATCAAAGAATAAAAATATATTGCACTGTCCCAATAATGTGTATATACTACAGGCAAAATCAAGGGAAAATTTTTCAAAAGCATCCAAATCACTTAGGAACCTAAGTTCCAATTTCAGAAGTGATTTAGGACTGGATCTTTGAAAGTATGAAGCCTATAAGTCCTTCACCATAGGTGTTTAAATGCTTTTAAAAACCTATAGTACAGAAGTGCATAAATTTACTAGCTTCCAGGGAGGCTTCTGTCACTCACCTTTGTCACTTCAGACAATGGCACAGAGAGTGTCAGGTCACTTTTGGGAAGTTCTGAAGTATTAGCCCCAGTTCCAACTGTAGCCAGCCTTTTGGCTCAAGTGCTACTTTGCATTGTTAGCAGCTTCTGTCAGTACTCTCCTCAAAGAGACTAGAAATCTTGAATTCATCAATACAGTTTAATTTTGGACTTACTGCTGTGATGAAATTGTTGCATCACTTCACATGATTTTTTTTGTAATATAGATATTTGCCATTCTCTATATTTTGCATCGTACATAGCCCAAAATAATATTATTTTTCTCCAAGGCTCAGAATTCAAAATATTCTTCTGTTAAATAAAAAGCTTTTAATAGTTTTCTCTTTCCATGTAATGATGATCTGATGTGATAAGAGCATTGTGTATTTCTTGACGACAACCTACAGATTTCACAGGATATGGAGAGGAATTTCTATTAAACAAAATTTTCTTGTGGCATGTGTTAGACAGGGATACATTTATCATTATAACTTTGAGAAGAATAATTATCCCCATCTTATTTCAGTACATTGGGTGGGGCATTGTTTTCTTGTTCATGAATGTAACTCTATTTATTTCCTACCATTTCATTTCTAGTAGTGGAAATGAGAAACACATCAGATAGAAGGAGCAATAAAAGAAGATCTCAAATACTGGGACAATGAGGATCCTAATCTCCCTCCAATTCCATGCTAGCAGAAGTAACAGATCAGTCCTGCATATAAGGAGAGTTACCCAGGTCAATATTGAAAATCTAGTTCCTGTTCTATTTCTGCTTTATGTGAGATCCTCTGGAGAGGAAAAAAAAAAGAAGAATAATCTTTTGCTTGCAGTGTTTCAATTTCTGCATAATAAAATGGATACCCCACTACACACTCTCCTCTGCAGAAGCTAAGGGAAACAGAATGGCCTTGTCAGTATCTTGACATAAACCCAGAAAATTCGAGGGGATGTGCCAGTAATTCTACAAGAGCCTATTCCTTGGCTTTCATCCAGCTTGATCTTACAGAAGTTTTGACATCAGTCCAGCAAGACAGAAGGCCTGAGTCAGTTCTCCAGAGAGGCCCATGCTTTGACATCACTGTGCTATTCAGTATACTGATGAGCTGGTGACTTCAAGGACACATGACAAAAGTCTACCACTTTTAGAGGCACTAGGCTGAGGACCTTAGAGAAATTTATGCTTTCAAATAACCATGTCAAGCTAATGTTTGTGACCCAGTCACTTCATGGTTACTCACCACTTGGCAGCAGACCAGAAAGTTATAGATAATAAGCCAGAGATTTCATAGGGTTTTTCCTCATTTCAGACTGTTCCTGGTTCTTCTGTCTCAATACCAGTTCAGGAAAGTTGCTGAAAAGGCTCTGCCTTGTCTAGCCTCCGGAGTTATATGTTCTAACACTGTGGCCTCTCAAATGCTTGTTCTTTCCCATGTGGTCAGCAAACTAGGGCTGCTGAATGAGACAGTGCATGAGAATCTATGCCTTCATATAAGGCTAGTAAAATGGTTCTGGAGAACCACTGTTTTTCACTGAGAAAAATAATTATGTTTCACATAGGAATTCAATACCTAGCATCCCCAGGATATTCCCCCAGGTACCCCTATGTGCTGAGCTACTGACTTCATATTAAACAAGACAGGGATCCTTGGCCTTTGGAGGAGGGCAGGAACCCTATATGATCTGATGACTTGGTAAGAACACGGCATAAAACTGCTCAACATTTCTACTTATATTCTTGCAAAAATTGCACATCCTTGCTTTCAACTACTTTTTTCCTTCCCTATTTACTGTATTTATTTTTTTTTTTGTTAAGCCTTCCCTGCTGATGAAGATTGTATCAGGGAGAAAAGGGCATGGGGGAAAAAGGAAACAGTTAAGTGCAGAAGCTGCCGGGAATGATTCAGTGTGTGTAGATAGTAAAAGGCATTAGGGAGGATGGAGTAGCTGTAAACAGGTGTCAGCCTGTTTGGTAGACAGCAGGATAAGTTTCTCAGCATTGTGACTTTCTTTCATCCTGCTGCCTATCCAAGAAGAAGACAGGATGGCTGCCAGTTAGCAAGGGCTCCCTCTAATTTTACAAGCTGAAGCATTCACAAAGATGTTGCTTTCATTAATTGCATTTTTAACCAAGTTGCCTCCTTCTGACTGCATGCATTACTTTCAGATGCCCTTGGAGATACATTTAATGGGTGGTATGTTCTCGGCTTGAGAACCTTTGCATTTGTGATTGTTCCCCACTCAAGCCTCAACCTGCTAATTTAGAATAATGCAGTATCCTGTTTGGTTCTTTACCTAATAGCTTTCATCAGCAACAGGTCTCCTACAATGGTCGTTAATTTAGAAGAGTACAAAAGAAGTGCCTATTGTGATATTTCCTCAATGTATACTCCTAACTTCCAGACATTCCACTCTAACATAGTGTTGCCTATCAAGATGCACTAGAAACTGAATTTCAAAGAATGGTAGATCCATACCCTTACTTGGCTACTATTCCTCCTGTATTTGCCTGTAAAGGATCCATGGCATTGTCTCAGTAGCATTATGGTGGTAGCTTTTTGAAATGTTAGATCAGGGAACAAAGATGTATCCGTTAACACTAGAAAGACTGACATTTTATCTTTGTTTTTTGGCAGTAACTCCCTTGTGACAACTGAAAAAAAATGAGCTGTTTTCTAAATGAGTGAAGAAGGTGACATAATTACAGGAAAATGTATGGGATGCAGAATATTTTTATTCTAATTATTTATTATGCTATTAATTTTATGCATATGGCACTATGAAGGAATAAGTTTCTATCTATTTTCCTAGCCACATGACTGAACTCACCTATAATACATTGCCCTGTTGAGGATATGGTGTGACAGTCAGTACTAAATGATATATGATGAACTTCAAAGAACCAGACATCACGTCCTGTTGATTGACATGCCAAGAGCATGGCAGCTTCAGAAATTATAGACAATGCAAATTGCTATCTTCCTGCATCTTCACTGAAGTATCTTTCTGTTGATGTAATTAAATTGAAGTGGCACCTGAAATTTATCAAACAAATCATGGACTTAAAAGAAATGCCCTATAAAGACTGCAAAAGATTTTTGAAGTTACATTTTTTTGCCCTTTTCCCCCCAAATGTTAATGAGTTCAGTGAATCAGATGCCTTTTTTATTTTATGGATTTTAATTTTCCTCTCTCTCTAAATATTTTTCATATTGATTAGATTCTAAGTAATAATACTGGAGTTTTCCCTCAATAGTTTACTAAATGTTTTCCTGGTATAGGAATTAAACAACTGCTATCATAAAGTTCTTTCATAGATAACAGATATGAGTGATTACAGGCAGATGGCCAAAAGGCATAAAGGGAGTAAAAGGACCTCTTACTCTTGTTTTTTACGAAGGTACTAAAAGAGATACCTACAGACTGTCTTCTCAGTAGCTTCTGGAGTAGGAGGCATGCTATGACCAAGACCCAGGAAATGAGATGTGTAACAAGCTGGGAAGGTGTGAAGCTTTACTAGAGGATTCTGCACAGTGTTATTTTTCCCAGAAGCTGGTGATAAGTTCTTATAGCTAAACCATTCAAGCCCTAAAGCAGACAGAAAAACTCAGGGAATATAGAACTATTTTAACACAACTTTAATCCTGTTTCTCTAGAGTGTAAGTTTAGTGTTGCACCTCTTCCTGAAGAGTAACTTACTCAAGCTTCCAATTGTTACCAACATTCAGGTCTAAAACCACAACGTTACTGCTGAAAGGAATAAGAGAACAACTTTGTGTATGTTTTGTTTGTTCAGGATTTTTTTTGTTCTTTTGTTTTATTGAAACAATGAATATCATACAGACAATACTTTACGACTTAGTGAAAAAACTTGCAAAGTCAGAAGCTTACCTACCGTCTGTTATGTGCGACTGCAAATATTTGTCCTTGTTGATGTAGAGTTATCAGATAAGCAGTCTTCCAAGTACTGTCTGTTTAATGTATGTTCTGTACTCATGAAGCAATGTGAAAGCAGGAACATGATTTCATATGTTGTGTGGAATTTTACAGAAACAAAATAGAACTTCACTAACTTTTACTTTTTGCACTGTAAGAAATGGTATGTCTTCATGAGCTTGCAACAACTAACCAGAGCAGCAAAGGCAGGTTATGGAAACTGTTAAGGAAAAAAATTCATTTCAAAACTTGATAGAGTTGAGTCCTGCTACCCCAAAACATCAGCTATCCTTGAGGGTATTGGCTGCCATCCAGATGAGAAAAATAAAAATAAAGCAAGGAGAGAATGAAGTGGGTCAGAAATAACACTACTTATATGAAAGAGTCATTCCAGCTACCACTAAAAGCTCATGTGCAAGGCCAGGCAAATTTCTTAGCAAATATATACAAAAATGTTGTGCACATTAATTTCACTCTTTGTATTTCATGGTGTACAAATCATGTTGTAACTTCAGTCCACTAGTCTGCTTTAACTGGCCACAGTAACACATTGCAATATTATCCAGAAACCTTTATATTGCTATTGTCTTCCTTCCATGAGACCATATGCATGTACATTTACCGTTTGTATTGGGAGCTGGTGTAATGCCCTTCCAAGTCACTGGGATGTGATTCATTTTGATGGGTTTTGCTTTAAGGTTTTGTTATACTTTTGTAGAGTTTCCAGTATATGTAAAAGAAACATGTTGTTTGCTATAATTTGGAATCAAACTTTAAGGCTTCCTCATTTATCCAAATTTATCTTAATATTTATCGTATTATTACTGAACTGTAGTTCCTCAGTCAGCAGGAAGAATGACCATGGTAAGTTGTAATATCTCCTCTGAGAAAGAGTTAATTTTAATTAATCAAGAGATTCATCTGAACTTTAATAAAAAAATAGAGATTGTCACAAGAATGACTTATTTTACAACTTCTTGTTAATAGTCATGAGTTCAAGCCTAGTGCAGTAGCAGGAAGGTTTAAGAGGAAACAGTGAGCAGAAACAGAATAAAATGGCTCAAAACTGAGGACTGAGGATCCGGTGAAATCTTCAGGTCTTAATTTTGTTATAATACAGTGCTAAAAAAGAAGAAGGGACTGTTCAAAATGTCAGGGAGTTAATGAAAAAACTACTTCCTTGAACCCCTTGGGTAAAAGTGCAAGTATGTAGCTGGTAGAAGAGTTGAGGATCTCATTTGTGTCAATATTCACTAATTTTACATGTTTTGTGTGTGTTTAAGAACACAAATTTGAATGCCTATGTATAAGTGTGCAAGTGACCTTTTAATAAATTAAGAAAAGCGTAATAAATATAAACCTGAAGTTGTAAATTTCAGTTTCTCTTATAAATTTCAGCTTGTCTTGTGTTATGTTGCAGTTAAGACTGGTAGTGACAACTGCCTTTTTAATTCATATTCCCTCCCATAAGACTATGTAACTTTGTGCAACAATAATTTTGTGTTTGATTCTTGTATAGGAACAGTCCTTTTGAAACATAGCATCATTTCAGCAGATGATTTAATGCAGCAATTTTTAAAGCAAAAGGAACTAGCTGAAAGGGTGCTGAGGTAATTCTCCAAGACTATGCTATTAAACCAGCCACTTTCTCCATTTCCTGTAAAGTGATGCCAACTGCTCCTTGCTGAACATAGTAAAAGGCATTTAGTTACTTAAGAAAGACGTGCTATTCCATTACATGGTGGAGAAAAATGAAATGAAAAGGGAAATTATATCAGTCCTTGTTTAAAAATACTTTCTCAAGTATGTGGTCAGTGAAAACTTGCCCAGATGTTAGTTTATACACAAGCATTTTTAATGCTTTTTTCAGATTAATGGCATCTAGCCAGCACACCTGCCCCATGGGGAAAGTACACGTGTAACTCAGTTAATTAAGGAAAAAGTATGTAAATGGTGTCAAAGAGGGAAGAAGACAGTGTATCTAGCCTGGAGCAGCCTGACCCTGAAAGGTATCCCAAGGACTGATTAACAAAGAGGCCATCAAGCCGTTACATAAATATACCTTTTCCTTCGTGTTATCTGCTATCGTTCTGATCAGTTGGAATATGTCTTCAGCTACAAGAAACAGTCTGGAGTGCAAGACTAAGGAAACAATATTTCTGGAACAGTAATAGCTTCTCTGGTATCTGCCAAGCAGGTAAAGGGTAGTCTTGATTCTAAAATGGCTATCCTAATCCTTGGCGCAGCTGAAAGGAGATTAAGTGATGGATGATTTACTTACTAAGCAACACAGCTTCACTGCATATTTAGCTTATAAGCACAGAATGGGTTTGGATACAAAATTCATGTTCTGAGACACAATTCAGAGTGAGGGTAGCAGACTCCTGTCCCTCTGTCCAGAGCCAGGATGGTACAAACACTCTCCTCAGATGTATCAATACCTGGGCCCATTGCCTTTATTTTTCTAATTTTCTCTTTGTCTTATGCATAGGTCAGTCCCCAACTGCAGTGCTATGCAAGTTAATCTGAGGTTTTTCATACTGTGTTCTGAAAACTCTAAACTTTATCAAGTTCACAGTTTCAAGACCTTTTCCCCACCTTGCTGGCCGTGTTTTGGAGTTTTAGCATTTTGGCAGAGGAGCTGCCTCGGCCTTCTGTGACCCGAGAGGTTAGCAGGTGTCTTCCAGGCTCACACCTCCCGCCCCCGCAGGGTGTCACTAAAAGCACTCGGTCTTTCCCACCGAGGAGAAGCTGAGCAGGTCCAGGCATCGCCCTTCCGTCCCCCCGGGTGCTGCTGCAGCCGCCTCGGCCCTCCAGCCCCGGGGGCGGCCCTGCCTCAAGCGCAGGCAGGAGCCGAGGAGATGGGGTACCCTGGGAGAGTCTGAGGAGCTTCTGAAAGGTAGGGAGAAGCTGAAACTTCCTTTGGCCTGAGTGCAGCTGTATTCACACTGGGGTAGGGCTTCTCACGCGGCCTGTGGGTAGCTTCAAGAGGCAGCAAACTGTAATGGGGGTTCGGTGGTGGAGAGAGCCTGCACGGGGCTCAGGAGGAGATGGAGGAGCGTGGGCATCTCCTCCAGCACCTCCTCTGTCCCGAGGGGAAGGCTGGTGGCCACCTACTCCATCTCCAGTGGTCTTCGTAGAGTTCTCCCTTTGCTGCGTGCTTTCAAGTAGAATGGAAACTTACTGTTATATTGGTGAGAAAACCTAATTAATGATTTTTTTTTTCCTTTTAATTTCAATTCAGTCTCTCTCTATTCCTCTCTAGAGTGGCTAAATACTGATAGCTTACACATGACGAGAGAAATGCACAATTAATATCAACTGTCACAGGCCCACTGAATTTAGTCAGGCTGTTACAGTTTACAGGCCTTAAAAATATGATCAAGTATCACTACTCTCAGAAAAATGAATCATTTTCTAACCTGAAAAAATAACAATGAGAAATTAGTTTAATCTTTAATTCATGTGATGGTGTACTTTGCTGAGGACCAGATTCAGATACTGAATGCTAGAATGAAAAATGAAAAAAATTGCAGTTGCCCTTGCTTTACAATGGTCCAGATTTAAAGCCTTGATCAAAGCATTGCTGAAGGTTTATTTGAGAGTGAGAACCAAATGGTGCCGGTGGCACTTACCTCTCCTTTTAAAACAAAGGAAATTTGGTCGCAAGGTCTACCAATCTGTGCCAGATGACAAGTAATTGATAAAAGTGATTTTTGGGAGAGTAACATAAATCAAAATTTGTTTGCAGAACTTACCTGTTGGCAACATATTCTCAATTTAATTTCAAAATATATTTATTTGGTCTACCTAGCTTTTGCTTTTGCTTTTAGCTGCATAACAACATTCCACCTCATCCCAGCACGTATGATGCTGTGCTGTCAGAGCTGCCATGGAAATTGCTGGCGCCTACGGGGACAGGTAAATAAATGGTTTTTTGTATATGACAGTTTTCCCAAGTGGTGTATCCCAGCAAAGTAGGAAACAGTAAGCCACAACACAGAAGGAATCTGATGTGTGTACACTCAAAAAACCAAGGATATCATCAATTTATGTTCTGAAAACCTTCCCCAATGTTGCTGGAAGAGGAATGTGATCTAATGTGTCTTTTCCAATTAATAATTCTTCTCCAATACGAAGTTATTAAGTATCATATTCATTATGTATAACAACCAGCAACATCCTAAAGACTGAAACGGTAATGATACGCATGCAGTATCTGAAAAAACTGGAACGCAGTTCTTAGCTAGTCAGGATGTTTCAAAATTATAGGGAAAAGTAAAATATTTAATAAACGTAGTTGGAAAAAAAAGCTTTAAGACAGAGAAGAATCTGAATAATGGCTTGTGCAGCTAAAGGTTCATTTGCTTTCTATGGCTATATTCAGTGAGTCTGGTAGAAGAAATTATATCTTATAAATTATGCCTCATTAGACTTGAAGCTCTTTAGCAGCTTTTGGCTGCTTTTAAATCCATGCTGTTATGTTGTCCTAAAAATATTGTGTTCTAAACATGTTCTAACAATTCTGTATTTTAGATTGTGACATCAAAGAGGTATCTGTGGAGCAAATATTTATTCAAGAGTGAATGGTGCATTTAGGTATATGAGTAGAGATTATGAGGGGGAGAAAGCACAAAAAAATTCTTCAAATATAGGGTAAATGGGGAAGTATTTCTAATGTTTTATTCTTTTCAATATTAGGGAATCTCTATTTTCTTAAAAATATTTTCTGTTTAGTAAAAAATTTATTCATTTATTAAAAAGCAAATATTTTCATCTGCCTTTGCTGCTGTGTTGAGCCTGACCAATACCAAGATTTCTTTGGGGTTTGTGTGTTTGCGGAGGCAGTTTGGAATATAAGGAAATATAAGTGATCCAACTATACCACTTTGAAAAAGAGAAGGTGATGAAACAGCTTGTTCTTGCCA
>VWZO01041614.1:0-11831 GCA_013396975.1 Bucco capensis
ACACACCACCTTCCTGGCTGCTGACTCAGCAGGGTGAGTGGCTGGGAGCTGAGGTGGCTGTGGCTGTCAGGCAGGCTGATCCCTTTGGTGAGCACAGGTACCCCAGCCCTGCACGTGGCATGGCAGCCACCCCCAGGCTTGCACACTCCTCTGACTCTTCTGCAGGCCTGGACTCCTGGGGGTGGCCATGCCTGCCCCTTCCCTCTCCCCTGCCAGCTTCCCAGGCACACGCTAATCCCATCCTGCTGCAGCAGCAAGAATGGCTCAGCCCTGGCAGTGTTGAGTTTTCAGGCACTGCTCCTGTGCTGGGGGCCCTGGGATGTGAGCTCCACCAGGATCTGAAAGACGCAATTCTGCTTTGATGGAGCTGCCCCAGCCCACATCCCTGTATTTTCAGCACAGCTCTGAGGTGCTACATGGCCCCACGGGCCTGCACTCTGGAGCCAGGGAGATGGTGGATGTGGGGTGTGGGGATTCGCTGTAGAGGCCCCCTGGAAGGGCCATGCAGAGCAGGCAGGACCAGGGGTGTGTGGGCAGGCCCCTGGGGATGCAGATGGGCTCTGATGATCTGCCTCTCCCTGGGTGTGTGTACATGTGCACAAACCCTCCCCTTCTTCTGTCCCTGCTGAGCATTTGCAAACTCTGCATATGCAAAAAGCCCCAATCCTGGGAGCCTTTACCTAGCTCAGGGTTGTCTTGCCCTTAGCAGGGGACAAGCCAGGGTTCTCTAAACCACCTTGGGGCCAAGAGCTGAAGTGTGGTAGTACACTGCTGCAAGGGCCATGGTGCTGAGCACTCAGGGCTAGCACCTGGGTGTGTTCACACCATGGCAGCCTGTGGGAGCTTGGAGAAAGGCAATGGGATGCCCTGATGTTGATCCCAGTCAGAGCTGATGGGTTGCAGGAACATGGATGCCAGGGGTCATCCAAGGGCTGCCACAGCAGCACCCACTGCCTACTTGCTTAAAATCACCGTTTCCCTTCAGGCCCAGGTAGTGGGTGGTATTGCCCAGCCCCCATGGATGCCCTGTGCCCAAGGCCAGTGCAGGATACAGGGATTAATTTTAAGCTGATTGCTGCTGCCCATTAGGGAAGCACTGAGGCACTCAGCTGTGGTTCCCCAGGTGGCTGGAGGATCAGGGCAGGGAGTGTGGCTGCCTTGGGGCTGGCACTGCCTCCAAGTGGAGCAGGATGAGGTATTGCCCCTTCCCCATACCATTTGGTTTTGCCACCACATCTTGTAAGAGCTTATCAGCCCCATGACCTCTAGGACTGAGGGTGACCAGCCCTTGTCCTGCCCCAGTTCAGTGACTTAGGGGAGCACTCGAAGGACCGTCCTACCCACCTCCACCCTGGGCAGCTATGGGGATGAGCCTTCCTGTGCTGAGGCAGGATGGCTGCAGGATCTTGAGTTTGGCTTCCATCATGGTGTCTTTTTGCTCTCTAGCTAGGCGGTAAGAGACCCCCAATATTGTTTTGGAGCGATGTGGGAAACCACACACAGCTTTGGGAGGAGATGTAGGGGAGGTGGGGAAGAAGAAGCAGGCAGTCCCTATGGGCAGAGATGGATTTATGGCCACCGAGTTTCTGCCAAGAGAATAACCATGCAGGACTATTGGAGGGGGTGGAAGGGGAAGTGCTACCCAAAAAAGGGAGTGTGGCAGCTTAGCTTCCCCTCCTGAGTGCTCTCCAGAGAGCAGGGAACATGGTGGGGTGGTCCATCCTGCCAGGAATAAGGCAGAAATGAGCACATCTTCCTGAAAGTCCAGGGGAAGCAGCCCTGCTCCGCCTCCCTACTCCATGCTCAGGCACAGGGCTGTGGCAGTGAGTGCTGCTCCCAGGTGGTGCTGGCTGACTCAGGGCAACACCCTTCCCAGCATGGCAGGCCTTGCCATGGCAGCCAGCAGCAGCATGGGGCAGGCTGGTCACAGGCCAGTAGTAGCGCTGAGCTGCTGGAGGCTGAGCTCTGCTGAGCATCTGAGTGACTGCATGCCAACACCATCTCACCAGCAGAGAAACTGAGGCAGGGAGCTTGCAAAGCCTGTGACTGATGCCAGGGTGGCATCTTGCCTGGGGTGATGTGACTCCCTTTGCAGTCCTTGGCACAGAGCAGTGTGGCTGCCTGCCCCACCCCAGCCCTGAGCTCCAGTGCTGCCCCACACCTGCTCTGCAAACTCCAGCTGAGACTCAGGGAGGGACAAGGCCTTGGTCCCGCTTCCCATGCAGCCTAGCTCTCTTCACCCTAGCCATTCTAGGGTGGCAGCAAAGCCCTGGCTCTGATGTTCTTGAGACAAGGGACTGGTAGGAGATCTTTGCCTCAGTTTCCCTATTGGTGTAGATGAATCAGCACTCCAGGCTTTATCCCCAGAGCTGCTGATAACCCATGTGCATGGGTCTGGGGGAGGCACTCAATGAGTCCGAAGGTGGACATTTGTGAAGCTTGGGGTCTCCCTTGCTACCCTGATGGGCTATGCAACCACCTGGCTGGAAGCTGGTAGCCTGAGATGGGGAGCTGAGTCCTGCTTTGGTGACAAGGAGGAGACTAGTACTTCAACACAATGGCTGGGGCAGCTGGTTCACAGGCAGGCTGGGGGCAGGTCAGGGATTCTTAAATTAAAGAGGGTTTTTTTGGCCAGAAACTGCCAATACTGTCCAAACCTAAATCTCTCTCAGGGTCAAGATCAGACTTGATAAATTTTTCGGCTGAAAACAGGGAGAAAAAGAAAGAAGGAAACAATCAAAGCTCGCTGAGTTGGCGTCTCCTGAACTAAGTGCTGTATTTTTTTAATTTGGGTGTGTGTGAGACACAACTTTCTGTCCTGCACCAGCATGTCATGTAACCCCCCAACAACTAAAATCAAAACAAACTGTTTGGAAAGGTTTGAAAGGGAGTGGTTGGAGCCATGGAAAACTAAAAGTGCTGTTGCAGGGAGGAGGTCGTGTTTGAGTCTTGGCTTGTCATTTCCAGAGAGGTTTTGTGACTTCCAGTTTTCCTACTTGTGCAGGACAGGAAGGACTATCCCCATCCCTGCCCTCTCCTGGCTGGTTTTTGGAGTAGTCCCTCTGGGCAGGATCTCCTCACCCTCCTGGCACTCTCCCACCCACCTGCGCATCCCAGGCATCCCAAACCCCAATGGGGGCCTCAGGAAACCAAACGGCAACAGTCCAGTGCCCCTTCCAGCTTCCCGAACAGGCTGCCAACCTCTGGGCCCCAGCAGAGGGGTCAGTGAGCACCAGAGGCAGCAGCAGCTGCTGTCAGGCACGCTTTGCCTGGCTCTTCCCTGGCAGCCATGGTGGGGCCACAGGCACATGTAGGAGGGTGCCCACAGGGAGATGTTGGGCATGGGCAGCGTGGGTGATGCATGGCCCTGCGTCAGATGCGAGCTCCACCAGGGTGGGCTGGGTGCTGCTGGCTGCCTCTGGCTGTACCTGCTGAGTCAGCAGGACAAGTGTGGAGGAGGTTGGGCCTGTGGTGTTTCAGCATGGCTGGGGAATCGGGAGTGGGGTGGGTGGGAACAGGGCTGCGTAATGTGCAGGCTGTGGCATGCCAGGAGGCACAGCAGCTGTGTTGGCATCCCATGGCTGTCCCCGGAAACCTGTCCTTGATGTGGGTGTCTGCCCACCTTGCGGGTGGATGGGTCTGTCTGCATGCAGGGATGGGAGTGGTTGGAGGATTAGGGCCCTATATCCATCCTGACCAGCAGATGGGGACCAGCCTGGCCACCCTTTAGTTAGTCTCCTGGCACCCAGTGCTGTCTCTCATCCTGTACTGTTCTTATAGCCAGGGAGATGGGGCTCATCCATTGCTCAGTCGTGAACAACAGCAGGGGTGGGGGCAAGCAGAGTCCCTGTCCCTACAGCAACCACCCGGGACAGGCTTTGAATATTCTGCATCCAAGACTGGCATCAAGGCAAAGCAGGGTGTGAGCTAGAGAAGAGACACGGGGACAGTGGTGCATGGGGAAGGAGGGGACATAGGTTGCTTCTCTGGTGATGTGAAGGCCGTTCTGCTGCTGCGTGGGCTGAGGGTGCCTGGGGGGTAGGCAGGAATGGACAGGCCAGGCAGGCCCAGCAGCCCTTCCTCCTGCTCCGGTCAAAGCAGCACTGCCATCTGCCGTCCACCCAGCCTGCCTGCTGCCTGCCTGCTGCCTGCCTGCCTGCTGCTTGTTGCCTGCCTACACCTGCCCGCACCTAAGCCTGCCTGCTATCTGCCTGCACCTGAGCCTGCCTACTGCCTGCCTGCTGCGAGCACCTGCCTGCATCTGTGTGCACCTGCCACTACCTGCACCTGCCACTACCTGCTGCCTACACCTGCCTGCACCTAAGCCTGCCTACTGCCTGCCTGCTGTGAGCACCTGCCTGCATCTGCCAGTACCTGCACCTGCTCCTGCCTGCTGCCTGTACCTGCCCCCAGGTAGGGCCGAGCATGTATGTGGGGCCAGCAGCTCCAACTCCCCACCCTCCCGCAGTGCCAGGGAGCTGAGTGCACCAGTTCCCTTTCAAGAGCATGACAGGCCTGGGAGCTGGGGGGATGTGGCAAGGGACAGCACAGGAGGGAGAGTGCAGCACCCCCCCACCCCGGGGCTGTGCTCCACAGGCGGCTCTTGTCCCTTCATTCTGTCCCAAACTCTGCTGGCACCAGACCCTAGCCTCCCACCCTGCTCGAGCCCCAAAGGACTGGCCAGGACAGAAACATCTGGGAGTCAAGACCTTTATTGACCCCAGGATGGCTAGGTGGTATGTGCCAGGCTGGAGTGGTGTGCAAGACTATCTGCCCACTGGCCACATCCCCTTGCAGTGAGCGGGGACCCATGGGGACATTCATCACCCCACTGTGTGGGGCTGCTGGGGCTGTCTGGGATAGGTTGCCCACCTCCTTATGTTTGTGGTAACCAGGGACCTTCCCATCCCACTCAAAGCCCCCCTAAGTGGCCCCATACCTCAATTGCTGGCTCTTCGGCAGGCTGTGGCTCCCGGTGGGATGGGCTGTCTCCAGCTGCTGAGCCATGGCCCCAAGAACAGTATTTCCAGGAATCCCCAACGTAGTGCCTAAGGGATTCCTGGGAAAACTGGACCCTGAGGGCACGGCAACTCAGGCTCTCCACCAGCCCTGCACATCCTTGCCACTGGATGGGCTCTGCATGTGGCTGATGGGGAGAGGTGACACTGTCACATTCCTGCTGCCCCCCCCCCACCACACGAGGCTCATTCCTGTGCAGCCCCTCCTGCTGATGCTTAGCACCAGACTGAGGGTCCCAAGCAGACATGGTGGTCCCTCTGCTGCAAGGAGATTGCTCCATGCTCTCCTCTTCCCCCTTGCTTTCTTGCAGGAATCTTGAACTTCAGGGTGAGCCTGTTCCCATCATGAGGGGTCAGTTCTCCTTGCATCACTGATCCCAGTGAGTGGGTGATCCTAGAGGTCCCCAGGGTGCACAGTTCCTCCCTTCCCGAGCTACAGTGCTTCATCTCAGACTCCCAATTGACCAGAGATGCAGCACTGCACCTTGGGCTGGGAGACATGGAGGAGCCCACCAGTCATCCTTGCTGTGACTGGCATGTGGCTGTGGATTAGGCCACAGCAAGGCTGTGTGTCTATCTGCCCAGCTGGGTGCAGGCAAAGAAGTCTCCCTCGCTCCAGAGCCCTGTGCCCATGTCCCCTGTGCTGAGTCCCAACACGATAGCCGGACAGACCTGGGCTTGGTAGCTCAGTCTGCCCCCAGCTCTCCAGGGACAGATGGGGAGATATTGCCTCCAAATCCATGTACCCCCCCTCCAAGAGCCAGTGTGGAGCTGGGTCAGAGGGTGAGGGTGACAGGAGTCCCCCTGGGGCTCAAGAGTACCACACAGCAAGGCCAAGGCACCCCAGGATGGTGTGGTGCCATGGATATCACACAGCACATCCCCCCTGCTCTCTGCCCCTTCCTCCCACTCTGAGGGATTAGGAGCAAGTGAAAGCTCCTGCTGTCCCTCCTGACCCTTGTCCCTGTTCCTATCAGAGGAGAGCTTGCAGCTGGCCAGCACCTTGTCTTCCCAAGCTCAGACACTATCCCAGTCCATTCCCAGAGTGGCAAGAGCCCAGCCCTTCCCATGGGCAAGGATCAGTGGCTGTGGGAGGGATGCCCCCTGGACCTTCAGCCCATCTGGACCCAAGGGCAAGGGTCCAGGTGGAAGCAGGAGGAGAGGGAGGATGGAGGATGGAGGGAGCAGCCAAGCCCAAAAATGTCCTCTGCAGGCAAACACTAACATCCTGAGCAGAGCTGAAATGCGATAAACAGACCATCTATCACAACTGTGTCCTGCTGTCGGGCCCCGGCAGCCGTGGCGCTCCCAGCAGCCTGACGAGAAGCAGATGCTCTATCTCCAATGTGAGCCCCTGCATCTGGCACCAGCTCCCCCAGCCCTGCCAGGGTGCATCCAGCTAGGAACAGGGGCAGAACCCACCTTGCTACGATGTTCTGGGCCTCCCTGTCTACTGCCCCAGTTCTTGGTTAGAAAAAGGGCGGTAAAGAGCCCCATGGTGCCCCTGGCTTGTGGCATCCATTAGTCAGGAATAAGATTTGGGAGCAGCCTTGGCTGGCGTGAGATTATCTCCAGACCAACCATGGCCAGGCCAGCTCTGAGTTCCAGCCAAGTGTGGAAACAGCCACAGGGACCTAGAGCCAGGGGTGTTGCTGCAGAGACCCTCCTGCCACTCTATGCCTTTGCAGAGACACAGCTTGCTGCTCACCCCTCTGGGCAGTGCTCCAGCCCGTGCACATCCCCAGGAAGGGGCTGCCAAGCTTTCAGCAAGGAACAATGTGTGGCACTGCAGCATGCCCTGGGAGTCAGTCCCCCTTTGCAGAGCTGGGTGGTAGGGAACAGGGACAGGCTTGCCTGCAGCGTTCGGATGCCTGTGTCCAGGAGCAGGGGATGCAGTGCTGCCCGTGCTGGCAGTGTGCTGGCCTGCTGGCTCTGCCCATCTCTCACCACTGGCCATGTTTCTGAGGCTGTACAGTCACATGCCTTCAGTAGCTTTGATGTCCCCGGGGACTCCCACAGCTGAGAAGTCTGTAAGACACAGAGGATGGCAGTCAACGTGGTGGTGCAGAGACGAGTATAGACTGGTGTGCAGCCACAAGCTCTTAGGTCCCTTCCTGTGCAGCTGCTATGGGGCCACCTTGGGTGCCCAGCACCCCACGGGTCTGACAGCAATGCCAACAGCTCTGTGCTCATGAGAAACCCTGCAATAGCTGCTCAGAGGTCTCCATTTAATTGCTTAAAACCATGTGTACCCAAAGCCCAAGGGTGTGGGGCATATTCCCTTCTCCTGGTGGTAGCTGGCCGGTCCCTAGGCATGTGGAGACTGCAGTGGGACACAGGGATGGCCTCCATCCTCTCTGTGCTCTGCACAGGGCCAGCAGAGCTCAGCAGCAGTCTCCAGGGAGGTGGTGGTGGCAGGGGAAGAAACAACAAGAAAATCTGGAGGAATGTGCTGGGCTGTGCATCCTGCTGGGCTGGAGGCAAAACATCTGCTGAGGCTCACCCACCCTTGCCTGAGGGGAGGTCTTGGTGAGGAGGGAGGCACCCCCATCTGCCCTTCCAGGCCCCCATCACACATCCCCAAGATGGGGCAAAAAAGCCAGCGCTGCAAGGCCTGCCCTTTTCACTTTGTCTTCACTTTCAATTTTGTCCTTGTTTCCCAAGCAAAGTAAGCTGCCACCAGTGTGCCCTGTGGCTACTATCCTCTGCTCCCCAGCACTCATGTTGCTGCTGAGGAACCTCCATGCTGGGCACACCAGTATCCCTCAAGGAGTGGCTGCCAGGAGGAGAATTATGGCTGAAAGCTGCTTGACCCCTTGCTCACATGGGTGCAAACACACCAAGTGGCTTCAGAAGAAATCAGAATACAAATTGCTGGACTCATCATCCTGCCAGTGCTGGGGGATCCACCAGCTGCCACCGCATCCCCTGGCTGAGGGTCTCTGGGAGGTGCCTGGGGCACAGCATGTACACCCAGGACAGTCCCTTAGCTCTTCCCTTAGTCACACCAGATCTGCCCGGCAGTGCCCTTGCTCCTACCTGCTGCTCACCTCCAGCCTTCGCTTCTGCTGAGCTGCTTCCCCTGCTCGCCCACCCTGCCGCTGCCGGTGGGTGCCGGGATGATGGGAGCAGGCAGGCGAGTGCTCAGTGGCCGCAAGCTGCCTCTCCAGCAGTGATGGGCTGAGTCAGAGCTCGTCCCTCCCCATGGTTACAACACAGTGCCCTTTCCCCTCTCCAGGCAGGCCACCATTGCAGGAAATGTCCTTTTTTAATAGTGGTTGGGATTTGTTTCCTCCTTGAAATTCCCCAGCCCCACAAGGCCAGCCACAAAGCCAGATCTGGGCTTTTGACGGAAGCCTGAACCCCCAGGAGGGCTCTCCCATGAGTGACTCCAGGCTGCCCTGCTCTCTAGAGAAGGGCAGAAGGCACTGGGTGATGCTCAGTTCCCTGCGGGTGCCCTTTCCCCACTCCTGGCCACTAAAAGCCTGATCTCCACTAGCATCAGGCCTTCATCCCTGCCCCAGCCAAGCTTTGATCCGTCTCTGGTCATCAGCCACCCAAGCAGCCATGATGCCACCTCCCATTGCCTAAGAACCTCACTGGTGAGTGACGTCAGGCAAAGTAAATCCTGCCCAAGGACTCCTCCTGAGCTGAAGGCTGGGATGATGGAGGGGAACATGGCCTTGCTGAAAGGACTCACTCAGCTCTATAGGAATTTAAGGAACTGACTCCAGGGCAGCTTCTGCTGCCTGTTGAGTGTCTCTTGCAGGCAGTGATCACATGAGGATGCTGCTCACTGTCACTTTGCAGCACAAGCTGGCGGCAGGACAGCTCCAATGCTCCTTCCCACAGAGAGCTTTCCAGCTCTCCTAGCATCGCCATACTGTCCGCCAGCATCTCCATCCCATGCCCCACAGACCAGAGTGGCCTCCACAGAGGAGAGATGCCTCCTCTCTCCCTTCCTCCCTTCCTTACCAGTGCTAGTATTAAATCAAAGGTTTATGAGAAAATGGAGGGGCCAAGGGAGATCCTAATCTGGTTGCAGGCTGATTAACCCTGAGTTCATGCTGAGGTCCTGATGCTCAGCTATAAATAGCTTTGCCTTCCCTTTCCCATCCTCCTGCCGGGGCTGCAGCGTGCCTGCCCTTTTATGGTCAAAAAGGCAGATTTGGAGACTGCGCATCCCCCATCTCCCATGCTGGGGGCGAGCCAAGGGGGCCCAGGGGGATGCTGCTCTTTCTCGATGGGCTTTGCTGGGATAAATTATAATGCCAAGAACAGAGGAGCAGGTCTGGGGGGCTGAGAGCAGTGGATGGGTGCAGAGCGGAGAGCGCATCTGGCTTGTGCTCCTTCCTTCTGGGCCCCTCTCCTGGTGCCAGAGCAAGGAAGAAATCGCCTAATTTGGTGTCTTAGTGGAGAGTCGGGCTCCTCTACACTCCACATGAGGGCAGGTGGTGGCATGGTGGGGATGGCAGGAGGGATCCCACGGACAGACAAGGCCTCTGCCATGTCTGGGCTGCAAATGCAAGGAGACATCTCCCTGTTTGTCACTCCAGGCCCTTCCATCCCTGCCTGATTGCCACTGTGTCTAGTCCTGTGCTGCCAAGGAATATCCACTGGTTCCTACAAAGTTGCTGGTGCCAGCTGCTGTGGTGAAGAGTTGAAACCCTCCAGCAACACTAGATGATGGCTTGGGGGTGAGAAAGAGCCTCCAGAGGTACAGGAGCAGCAGGAAGGGGCTTCATAGCTGGAAGAAGCATGTCTAAGGAACAGCCAAAGCACACAGCAGCCTCGTCACTGCCTTTCCCACGGCCTCAGCTCTTCCTTGCTACCCCCAAACCACCTACCACCATCTCTCCATCCTTATCTGGCTTCCTCCTCCCAAAGCTGTCTCTCCTTCCACAGGGCGGCACAGCCCTGGGCCCCCTCCCCAGCCCAACACTGGAAGGTTGTTTGTGGTTGCAGGGAGCCCTCTGGTGAGGGTTGACACTTGGTGTCCCTGGTGCTGGCCCCAGGGCACACAGAGCGTGGGAGCGGGTGTCGACATCAGCCCTCCCGCTCTGTTTACACGTCACATTCCCAGTCTGGAGGAAGTGGTATAGGGGTGAAGTCCCAGTGGGGACAGGCGGTCACGTCACCAGCCTCCAGCCCTCACTGGGAAGGACTGGTGGGAACCCAGAGCACCAAGAGGAAAGCTCCCCATGGACACTGTTCCCAAGTGGTGGGAGGCAGCTGCTCCAGCATCCTCCTTGCTCCCTGGGCACTGCTCCTCATCCTGTTCTTGCATGGCTCCCAGCTAGAGCTGGCTGGAGGAGCTGGCAGAGGGGCACACTCTGGCATGGCAGGTGTGCTGTTGCTCATATGAGGCTAGTGAAAAGCCTGGAGCCAGACCAGGCAGAGAGTAGCAAGGCTCCCTCTCCTCTGGTGGAGGCACAGCCATTGTGTGGCTGGAGCTCATTAAGCTGCAAGTGCTCTTGGCTGCTTATCCAGGCTTTATCATCTTATCTCTGCTCCAGCAAGGGAGAGGGGGAGTGGGGGGGTTGTATAGCATGGCCTGGACATGAGAGGAGCCTAGTTAGTAAATCACTTCCCCCGCAGGTCCCAGCTTTCCCAGCCCTGCCTGCTGCCCACCCAGCTGAGCAGAGAAAGATGCAAAAAGAAAATGTCCTAAATGGGTCGAGCTCCCAGCAAGCAGGAGATGAGATGTGGAAAAAGATCGAGCACAGAAGTTATATCGGGACTGATACTCAGGTGCTGTTCCATGGCAGGATCTGTGGAGCTGGGCTCCTCCGCACCAGCAGACCCTTAGCACGGCTGGCCAGAGAGTGCTCAGAGGTGGGGTGAGTGGTGCAGCTCCTCTGCTCAGCTGCAGCAGGGCTTGTGGGGGCTGGAGGCAGGCAATAATACAGACGAAATTTCTATAAGGTTGAAAAGGGAGAGGAAAAAAAGGGAAGGTCTGCAGTGAGAGATCCCAGGAAAGAAGGTCAGGTTGGAAGAAAGAGACATTGTCCTATGTACCAGCAACCACAAAGTTAGTCCCGCAGCAAGCAGCAGGATGATCTGTTGGCCACCACAGAGCAACTACCCCACGCATGGCACAGCAGGTCCCACAGCTCCATCCCCAAGCCCTGTCTGCTGCCATCCCTTGTCCAATGGAAGCTGCTTGTCCAATTCCCAGCAGAGCTCAGCCCAGGGAGGAGCAGTGTTATCCTTCACCTCCCAGCCCTGTGTTGCCCACCAGGACAGGGATGTCTCTGCACAGCAGGGGTCTCGAGGCAAAGACATGGCTGCCTGTATGCTACTAGCCAGCTCCCACAGATCCTGCTGCCCTGGAGTGGGAAGCCTCCTGCATTGCCAGCACATCCCACCTCGCTGCAGCTGTTGGGGAAGAGGCTTAACAGAGCTGTCGAGCTGCCATTCCAACACAGACTCAGCCAGGGCTGAGCGCCTGGATTCATGGAGATTGCTGCTGGGGCAAGCAGCACTGCCTGTAGCCTAGAGCAGGATGGTGCCCTGCAGAGCTGGCTGTGCCCTGGGCAGCTCAACCAGCACTGCTTCCCAGAACTCTGACCATCTCCTGCAGCTCTGGCGCTGCACGGCACCATACTTCCCTGCAACAGTGGGACAGGGAAGACTTTGGTTCTCAGCACCTCCTACTTTGATGTCTCACATCAAACAGAGCTTGGGCAGGCTGGCTGCTTCTCCCTCAGCCCAACAACACATGTTCACCTGCCCATCTGACAGCCACACACAGTGTGCACTTAATGTGGGCACAGGGCTGGCCCCAGGGTTTGCCAGCCCTCCAGAAGTCCC
>VWZO01041615.1:0-12440 GCA_013396975.1 Bucco capensis
GAGACTGAAGCTGGATTTCCTCTGGCAGCAGGGTGGGGACATCATTCTTCTGCGTGTAGTGAGACACACACCTCTTACTGTTCAGTCTGTTCTGTTGCAGTGCTTTGCTAATTTGTTCTGCTGTTGTTTTTTCAGATTCCAGCCAGGAATATACAGACTCCACTGGAATAGATTTGCATGAATTTTTAGTAAATACACTGAAAAAAAACCCACGGTAGGTCCCTAGTTAGTAAAACAGCTTGCTAATGGAGTGAAGGGAGGAAGTGCCTGGTGACCAATGCTTTTGTGGTTGACTCTTATACCTGTGGTGTTTGTGAGCATGTGTGTGTATGTGTTCGTGTAGGTTGGGAGGAGGCGGGATTATAGCAACTGCAGAAAGTACCTGAAAGTGTGTTTTACTTTGTGGAGTTCAGAGAGCATTACTAGAGCTGGGACAGTGTAGAAAGAAAAAGCACACCTGCAATTTTATATACTGCAGTCTATCAATACATGTAACTGTGTATTACAGAAACAAATAAAAGAGGAAAAATTTTTTTTTTGAATGCAAGCAGGAAGGAATCTTGATTGCTTTAAAATCCTTTCTGTAAATGACTGTCAAATACCAACCTCTAAAGGAACTGCTTCTGTGTCAGTAATAAATGTCATCAAGCCAAATGCTGGCATAAGAATAGCAAAGCTGGAGTCTCTACCAATAGAGCTTCCAGCAGAGCAGAGATTCAGTATTACAAAAGCCATGAGCTGTTAGCAAAATAGCAAATTTAAACTGAAAAAAATCTGGGAATTAATTTACTGTGTATGAAAAAATGTGGCATTTTTTTTTTAGTTTCTTCCTGTGGAGGATGTGTCAAGCCTGGTTAATAGGGTTGCTTGCTCCAGGTATTTGTAACTTGTCTCTGGTGCAGGGACGGAGGTGCCAAGCAGAGAATGCTGTTTCGCTGTCTCTAAAGGTGGTGTTTTCCTTTCTGTTTTCCTGACAGGGATAGAATGATGCTGCTAAAGTTAGAACAGGAGATTCTGGAATTTATTAGTGATAACAAGTAAGTGATCATGAAGTTTGTGTCAAGCAAAAGAGATTTATCACCTGCAGTTTAGGAGCTTGGGCACCCAGGGGAGAAGGGAAGTGTCTTTTGGACACACTGGGTAGGAGGTCTGTTCTCTCATACATCCTCCACCTCCTTTTGTCCATACACAAGGTTTCTGAGTATCATGTAAGGGTATAGATTGCTGTAACACCATATCCACTGTGAAGGAGATTAGTGCCATTATGCTTCTCTTCCTAGTGTAAATTGGAGGTGGAGAAACCAGGGACAGGATTCACATCCTAGAATGTGAGATAGAATGAGTATTTGTGACAGAGCTTGCAAACTTCTTTATCTAATAGGATCAGAGAAGTTGTATAAGTACTAATTCTGGATCCTGTTCCTACTTAGACACAAATATGAGCTTTTCTAGACGATCTGGTCTTGTTTCAGGAAAGGCCTGTTCCACCTGAGCCCTTCAACCAGCCCCAGCTCTGTGTAAGCAGCAGCGCTTGAGTCATGACTTAACTGCTTGGGATAGGTGGCATGGTCTGATCTGGGATCTGGTTAAGGCATCTCTGGCCCTGATCTCTATTTTGGTGTCAGATTATTGTTGTCCATTTCAAGGCCTTCTAAATTCTAATGCTTTCTCCCCTCTCCTCAGCAATCAGTTTAAGAAGTTCCCTCAGATGACCTCATACCATAGGATGCTGCTGCACCGAGTAGCTGCCTACTTCGGCATGGACCATAATGTCGACCAAACTGGGAAGGCAGTCATTATCAACAAGACCAGTAACACACGAATGTAAGGGGGATGGAGGGAGAACAACTGGGCTGATATGTCCTTCCCTTCTCTGCGTGGTGCTACATGACCCCCAGACTCAGAGCCCTGGCATGATCCAGAGCAGGATGGATTCCACACCGCAATTTTTTGCATCCATAAGAAGGGCAGGTCCCCTCTATGTAAAAGGAGAATCCTTCAGTTCCAGTCCTAAGTGTGTGTGTTTGCAAGCCCTCCCTAGCCCTCCTCTTTAGTTCTCAGAGAAAGGGCAGGAGCTCTTGTTACTTGCAGACAGAGGAGAGATTTAACACAGAAAACGTCTTTGCACACCCCCTCACTCCCTGCAAAGCACTGGTTTTATGAAGACAGTTCTATGCTTATTTTTGCCCTTCTAACAAGGGCTGGTTCTTCCTGCAGCCCTGAGCAGAGGTTCTCTGAGCACATCAAAGATGAGAAGAATACAGAGTTCCCACACAGGTTTATCCTAAAACGGGATGATGCCAGCACAGACCGAGATGAAAACCAGGTAAGGGGTGGCAATGGGGTATCTGCATACTTTGTGAAATTCAAAAGCATTTTTTCTAAGATGAGAACAACTATAAATTTTCTTGGGTTTCCTGCACTAACCTTCTTTAGTAGAAGCTTCCACTCTACCCAAGAAGCAGCACCTAGATATATCATGAAAACTTTACAAAGTACTGTGGAAATGCATGAAGAATGTATGTGGATTCCATGGGGGGTACTTTTCTGTACCCTGAATATCATCTAGTGGCTGGGCCAGGCTTTAAGTTGAAGCCTTTTGCTAAGGTTTCCTTGGAAATGCTCCAGAGCTAAGTACTGCCAAGCTTCTCTCCCACCCCTCTGTGGGGTTTGCAATACGTCAAGCTATGAAGTCATCAGGGCCTCGCAGTGCTGCTGGAAGAAAACCATCAGCAAAATGAAATACTATATGCTCAGCAGCATTGCCAGTCATCAGACCTAAAAACCCTCCTGAATCTCTGGCTGCATTTGGGCTGTCATGGGTGACATCACACTTGTACCACAGAGCTAGCTTGTTCATCTGTGGCTGTTTCCCAGCCTGTGTCAGACAGAAACTCATACATCAAAAATGGGGCAAGAGACAGGAGACTTCTTCACCAGGGATCTCATGCTCTTGTAGCTCCCATCTTTACATCACCCCAGCATAGCACTATCCTTTGCTTTGATTCACTTTTCTGAGCTTAAATAATCAGTATGGGTCATTGCAATCAGTATCAGTTTCTGGTTTCCCCATGATGGCACTCTTTAGGTGATGCAGCTACCCATGAAGCACAGAATCCATCACTGAGCAGGAGTTTGCTTTGTTGGCATATGCTCCAAAGAGTGGGCTTTAGCCTTTGACCCCTGGGAACAGGCTGTCTTTCAGTAGCACATGATGATATTCCTGTTCTGTCCTTTCTGTACCAGGCAGAGTTCAGACAGAGTAGTTGTGCTTGATTCAGGAGATAGAGTGCACTAAGTCCTCCTAGACATAGGTTTCCAAAAGGTAGGTTCAAAGGCAGAGAGCATCATGCACATACTCCATAATCCACATCAACTTAAACTGCTATGTAAAAAACACCAGCAGCTGACCACACTCCTGCTCCCATTGGCAACTGCTGATGCACTGAGATGTGTTTGTCCCTTCAGATCAGACTCCCCTTGCAGGATGGGAGAAGGAGCAAATCTATAGAAGAGCGAGAGGAGGAGTATCAGCGGGCCAGGGAGCGAATATTTGCACGAGAGGTAAGCTTGAATGACTCACTTGCCAGGCACCCTTCTGGAACTTTGTGGCAGAAGGTGTCCTTGACTAAGAGGTCAGATCTTGCTGTTGCCTTTTCTACAAAGTTCCTGGTGTTCTTGATATCTGCCATTTTGAATTCCAGCTCCTAAATGTCCTCTGAGATATTGAGATAGAGGAGCCACACTTCCACTCCCCAGTCTGCTCCTCCCCTAAATTTCCTGTTTCAGGGGGCAATAGATGTGTGGGGACTGACAGAGGTCTCCTCAAGTTTTGCTCCTTGCTGCCCAGCAAGTTAAGCTCATGCAGTGGCATTTCTGGGATGAAAAGCAAATCAACTGATGGACCTGAAAGAAGCAGCAGCTCTCTCCCCCAGCTTCTCTCCAGCAGCTTTGACCTGCTGACTAAGCAGTGCTGGCCTTGTGGTATCAGGCAGGGCCCTGTGCCTTTACAGGATGACTCTGAGCAGTACATTTATTGCCTTTCTTATGAAGTGACCAGCTTGGTTATTCCTTCCTTGAGATCTCTGCTCCTTACATGGAACTCCTCTAAGACAGGACTGTGTTCCTTGCTCACATCTGGCTCAGAGAGGCTGCGGTGGTTTGCTGTGCTGGAGATACTGTCAGCCAGCTGGAGGCAGCGCTGAGTGCTGTGCCAAGTGGCAAGTGACAGAATCAGGGATGATTCCAAGTGCCCATCTGCCATGGATCATGTTCAAAGTCCAGCTCCTTGCCTGCTGCTTTTGAGCATCTTGGGGATGACACCTTTCATTTGTCCTGGTGGGAATTGCCATGTGCCTGGCCAAGGAGGATGTTGAGGCAGATGCTGTGCTGAGTCCCTAGTAAGGTCACCAGGCTTTAGCTGGTGACTCTCCAGCTAGTTGTGATCATGGGCTTGTAACACATGCACAGGCCCAAAGCCATCCAGACATAGTAGTAAGCAGCTCTGCCCACAGTCCTAGACTAGAGCAGATACTGTCTCATGTTAGCACAACACTGGATGGGCACGTACTTACCCTTGCTCTGTGTCCATGGGCTGAGCTGTACAATCTGACTTCCGGAGGCAGGGGTGACTGTCATAGGGTGGGCTGGCTCTGCCTTTTTACCACGGTTATGATAATTATTCCTGCATTTAGTAAATAAGGACCCTTATCTGCCTGGCCTTGACTGTTCCATTGACAAAGCTGCCATCAAAGCTGCCTTAGAGCAAAGAAGCAGGGAGTGGAGGACTCAGATTTGCAAACTCTTGAGAGATTTCAGGGTTGCATGTTTCAGGAAAGGTTCTTAATGGGCCTGGATGGAGAGCCAAATGGGACTACTGTGCAGAAGGCTCGGCACAACTCCAGTTGTTGTGCAACTGGTGCACAACAGAAACTGTATCTGAAGCCCATACTGTTACAGCTTTGCTCCTCTTTACTTTGAAATTGCCTGGGTTTGTTGCTTTCAAAGGTACTAAGTCTCCCTTTTCTTTCCTTCCCATCTCCATGTCTTTTTCCGTTCTTCCAGACTGGCCAGAATGGATATCTCACCGACAGCAGGTTAGTACCATCCAGCAGACACTATCTGTAGCTCTGCCTTTCTCTGTGGAGGACTGCATGACTCTATAATGATGCTTTTTTCTGATGTTAACCAACAGAATCTCCAAAGAAGGCTTTTCTTCTAGTTCTCACAAACGGAGGCAGATTTTTAGGTATCTCTGTGTGACTTATTTTGTACATTGTCCTGCTGAGTAAATTTTCCCCATGCATGGCTGCTTGTGAAGTTACTGAAGTTGTGTTTTTTGCAACATCACTTTCTGAGTCCTTTTTTGCTGATTCATCAATTTAAATTGAGGGGTGGACTATGGGGATGGCAGGGAGGAATGGGGAAGCCAGAGGATTCAAGCAGTTAGCAAACTATTCCACCTCTTGTTTCCCAAAGGGATAGGAAAAGCTCTGCCCTTACAGTGACAGGATCAGCATCCAGATAAGATGGAGTTGTCCCTAATCCCTGATTATAAAGGCTGGATGACTTAATGGTGGCCGTGAAGTGTCTCAGCCTTCCATTTCAACCAAAGTATGCTGCAGAGGGCACTGGGAACATGTTTGAGCAGCATTTTCTTATTAAGTAGTTTTCCTATGGATGAAAGGATGGAGTTGGCCTGATGAGTCACCTTGCACAGACCCCTGCTGCAGGAGGCTGCTGAAGGTATGAGGATAAAGAACAGGATGAAAATGGAGAGACCCTCATGCCTACTGATGTCTCATTTAATAGCCAGAGCTCATTTAATAGCCATAAGCATCTTTGTGTATGAACAGGACAGGAGGATCTAAGCAAGTGCAGGAGCAGCTTTGCTCCTCTCATCAGTCCATTACATGGCTCAGGCCATGGAGGGACACTAATAGAAAATCAGATGTTCACAGCACAGTCACTGGGACTGTGTTCTGGAGTCTGTGTGTGACAGTGGTATTCAAGGCAGGGGGTATAACATTCAGATCAGCCACGGGGCTGCAGTAGTGGGGCTGCATCCAGGGCTGTGCTAGCAGCTTTTCTGCCTCTTGTGCCCAGTGCCTAGACAGCTTAGTTAACCTACTGTCTTTGTTTTGTGGTTCCCATAGTAGAGAGAGGGAGACATGTGGGCCTTGGGACCATTTTGAGTTCTGGACAAAGATAGACAAGCTCTTGAGGAGATTGGGGTTCCCTGATTGGTGGTGCTGGAGATGATGTCTGTGTGAACTCCAGAGACTTACTGCCCTCAGAGCTCAGTGTTTGCAGCCATACAGCTCTCTGTTCACTCATTTGGAAGTCCTGTATTAATGCTGCAGAAGCACAGATCTGATTGCAGAGAGCTCTCTGCTGGTGGACACATTTGGAAACAGGCTGTGGTAAGGCTAATGGAGAGAAAGGCATGGTTGGAGCTGCTAGGGTAGTGCTCTCAGAGCAAAGGGGTGGTAGCGTGCCTGGAGTTTGGAAAGCATTTGTAGAAAAAAGCAGAACTGTTGTGCTGCTGCCTTAGCAGTAATCAGCTTGAGAAGAGTCTGGGTTCTTGGGGAACCAGAGTTTGTAGCTGAGTCAGAGCAGAGGCCATGACATGCGCTTTCCCCTCCCAACACAAACACAACCCCCTCCTCTCTGAACATCCTCAGGAACAGCCTTCAGAGTTTAGGTTGGGGAGAGCCCAACAGGTTTGTATTGACGCTTGTTAGGTCAACTATAGCTCAGGGTTTGAGTCTGCGTGGTCCAATTCCTTCACCTCTTTAGGGATATAACCATTGTACTGCTTTTCCAAGAGATGTATTTTCTTTGGCTCTTACATGGTCCCAGCAGCCCATGACATCACCTCAGAAGTTCCTTCCAAGCCTGTCTTTTCCCTTTGATGACTGCATGGAGCTGCTGCTGGGCTCAGCCTGCAGCATTACAGGAGCATCTCTTCCAGTGGTGGCCCTCACTGTTCCTCCCCAGTGAAGGTCCAGAATCCATTACTATGCTTACGATCCTTATAGATGGGCTGATAAACCAGACTCACTGCCTGGGATGTTTTGCTGTGGCCAGGCCTGGCCTGGGGCTAAGGCAGGGTGGTGTGTGGGAGCACAGCTCTGAGCACAGCAATATCCCAGTGTGTAGCTGGGCAGAAAGCCTAGCCAGGACTGGTGTGGAAGGTGGTCTCACAAGATCTCAATCAGCCTTGTCTCAAGGCCTCTGTTAAAAGTTCCCTGTTCTGAGACAAGGAGGGCTTTAGCAAGGGATCATGCTCTGACCCTGCTGGAGTGTCTTCCACACTGGGATGTGGCTAGGGAAAAGGCCAGGGGCCAGGTCTCAACACAGGCCAAGGAAGATCAGCAGTGTCTGAGTCTTCACAGTGCATGCCCAAGAAAGCTGTGACACAGGGAGTGTGTTTGCTGTCATATCCCTCTACAAAGTGCCAACATGCTGTATCACAGAGCTAGCTGCTGCCTGGGCTCTCCACCCTGACATGGCAGTACTGGTTCAGCACCTGCAGGTCCTATCCATTGTCCCTGCAGTCTAACTCCTCCGATCTCTACAGGGGCAACCGAGACAGTCTGAACCAGGCCTCAGGCAGCCGCCAGAGCAGCACAGAGAGTGAGATCAAGTCACTGGAGCCTCGACCATGGAGCAGCACAGACTCTGATGGCTCCATCCGCAACCTGCGACCTCCTGTTACCAAAGCCAGCAGCTTCAGTGGCATCTCCATCCTGACAAGAGGGGACAGCATTGGGAGCAGCAAAGGCAGCACAGCCAGTAGAACGTCCCGGACAGGTACAATTCTATTTCCCCTGAACAGCTTCTGCCAAAGGACATGCAGAAGACTTAGTCTTTGGGCTGGGGGACTGGGGCTTATGATATTCTGTCAGTGACTCTGGTTAAAATGGTATACAGTTGGCATCGTCTGAATGTGTTCAGTACCTGGGATGAGATACGCCAGTTAGTTCAGCATCTGCTTTTCCAGTACTCACCGTCAGATCTTCCTTCCCTTTAGCAGAGTTATCTAAGACAAAGGGCATTGTTTAGTCCCATACCCTGGAACTCAAGCTACCAATTTCCTGTTGTTTTCTCTCCCCTGCTGTGCTGCAAGTTACGTTGCAGTTTCTTTCTGCTCCCTGGAATCCCTCACAACTCTAAGGAGGCTTAGTCGGGGTGAACCATCTGGCAATTTTCCTTGCTTTCCAGCAAAGGAGGTCCAGGAAAGGGTGTCACCAATTAGTCTATCTCATCAGACACACAGTCTGTCCCATCAGACGAAGACTGCCTTAATTGGTATCTGCCTACGATGTTCTCTCAAAATGATTCACTATACTCCTGAGAGCAAACATGGCATAACAGCAGGGAGCTGGGCCTGCAGCTTTTCAAGAGCTGTTGAATACAGCTCGAGGTTTCAGAAGCACCAAAGGTAATTAGGATCACAGGTCTCTTTGTCTGCTTCAGATCAGTTCATCCTTTTCCATCCAGGTAACACAAAGGGTGGCCCAGGCACGGAGAGTCTTTCTGTGGGACACCACTGGTAATCTGTTACTGACAACAGCTTCCTGAGGGGATGTATCCTCCACTTGGCAGGGCATTAGCCCTTCAAGCACTGGGGAGCAGAGTCCTTCATTTTTAATTGACTGCTTGTGAAAGGCATTTGTGGAAGAGACGGCCAAATCTTTGCTCTATTTCTAATGTTTCAGTGATAACTGAGGAGCCATATGATAGCTGGTTAAATTGCTGTGCAGTATCAATGAGCAAAATCCAGGGCTGTTTCACTGTCAAGCTTCCTCCATTCTCACTGGTAGGCAGCAGGTCCCCAAATGCCTGAGAGCTGTAATTTTACTTGGGAGGGGAGGTATATTGGTGCCTATGGATGATTAGTCTGCTCCACAAGAATCTGGTCAAATAAAAGGGATGAACTGAAAGGCAGCCAGGGTGCTGTTCTGGCACTCAGGCTGGCTTTGAAAACCACACATTCATCTTGCAGTTTGAAGGTGCCTGCATCATCTCTTGGGACCCTGTTTCCATTATGCTCAGGGCTGCACTTATTTTGATTATTGCAAACGCCTCCAGCACTGATTCATCAACTGATGGGAGCAGTTATTTGAAGATCTGCCCCAACAGTGTGCAAAGCAGAGCAAGAGAGGATCTGCTTTTTTGCCTTTTCTGTATTTTTCCTCCAGGTCTCCCCTGGGAACAGAAGTTAACTGCTCTTCAGTCTGTATATAATGATGAGTGATTAGAAACATCTTGGGGGAAGGAAAAAAAAAAAAGCAAAGAAATTTTACTTGGGGTGGGAAAAAAAACACAGAAAAGCGAATACCAAACAAACTACCAGCCACCCACACAAAAATAAAAACACACGCACACAAAAAAAAACCCACAAAAACCACACAAAAACCCCAAACCAGCCACCCTCCATTATTTGGTGGGGGAGAAAGAGCCGAGGACTCTGGGGCTCTTCTCCCATCTCAGCATTCAGCCCCTGGGCAACTATCAGCAAAACATTTCCTTCTTTGCACCATGATGATACAGACCTCCTTAGCAGAATGCCTTAAGATTAGCTGTTGAAATGCAGTAGATCAGAGGTAGAATTAGTTAAATAGCTGACACTGGGCATCCAGCAATAGTTTCATAGCCCTTTTTTTTCTGAAAGTAAGACTGAAATACTGAGCCTTTCCCAGCTGGGTGCCCTGCAAGAATGTATCACACTACTTCCCAACAATTTTTCCTACCATCAGAAGGAATTGCAATCAGCTTGCCACTTTCTGCCTTTTACTCAAAAGATTTGCATGTGTTGGGTCGATATGGCCATAAAACAGGATTCCCTTCTCCCTTCTCTGGGCAAGCACTCAAACAGATAATGATGATCTGTGTCTAAGCAGGGGCTGTGCCTGGCTACAGAGCTGGGCTGTGCCTGGGAACAGCTCTCCAGCTTCTTTCCACAGCCTGGTCTGTGGTATTGAGCTGACATGAGTTTGTCTGGCAGCTCCCTCTTGTAACATCTGCCTCATGCTGGGGTTGAGAACCCTTCACCAGGCAGGTGCTGCTGGTAACAGACAGATATGTCTTCCCAGCAGAAGGCCTATGGCATTTATAGAAGGTCCTGACATGTGCCTTTTGCTTTCCAGACAAGATAGGGTGCACATCAATTGCAACACAGATTTGTTTAATACCCTGTGCCAATCCTGCCAGCACTTGCACCAACGCCTGGCATTGGCCTTTTAATTTCCTGTGGTTCTGAGCAGTATTGAAGGTTTACATAACCAGCAACTACCTGAGAGCTGTGAGCAGGAACCACAGGGCAGGCTGTCCACTTAGGGTAAGGGTGCTAAGCTGAGGTAAGGGAAAGAGAGCACTGTCCTGGGAATAACAGCTGTACAACTCGTGGACATAGTCTGGAACAAGAATTGCATCCTGGTCTTCCCTGTGTGGGGCAGGGGGAGAGGAAGCCGCTGTGACCGACTGAAGAGGGTAGTGTGTGTATGTGGCTGTGGAGAGGAGACAAACGCCTAGAGGCCTGAGGTTTGCTGTGAAGCAGAGGCAGACTAGTGCCTTTGCCTGCAGCCTGCTCACCCTGTTCCCCATGGGAACTCCCATGTGCACTGCCTGCCTGCAGGACAGGAGGTAGTGACAGGATCTATCTCCCTGCCCTCCCCATCAATGAATCAATGCTTTTCTCTCCCAGGTACCAACAGTGCCATGCCTTTTTCTTTTCAAGGTTTGGTACTAAGTGCCCCTGAAGCATGCAGCCAATCCCCCTCTTCACAAGCCAGCTGTGGTCTCCTACCCTGCACAGCCCAGCAGCCTCAGCCACAGCCTCCCCAGCAGCCACCACCACAGCCCCAAGGACTTCCACCTGCAGCCCAGCAGCAGCCAGCCATGAGTAACCACATGATATCCCAGGTGAGTCACTGCACAGTGTCCAGGGCTTAGGGAGCTCCTCATGAACATGAGTGGGAGGTAGAAGCAGAGCCAGCGTACGCCCAGGGTGCTCTGGACTCACACTTGCCCGGTAGGTTTTGGGTGTCCTCACACTTGCTGCCTGTTAGGGAGTGACAGTCTGTCTGTGCTATTGGCAGGGTCAGAGGCTTTGCTGTCACTGAATGTGATGCTGTGTGACATCTCAGCTTGCCAACTTCTTCTGTATCTGTTCAGGCCAGCATCTCTCATGGCAAGGGGTCTGTAGCCCTTTGCTGAGTGGCAAGGTTATGTTCTGGGACCAGTTGCTCTCCTGGTGAGGGACTGTCACAAATGGTAGTTGGGTTTTAGCTCCCCAGTGCTGAAAGCCCATGGCTAATCATCTGATGTTCTGGGAAGAGGTACACCTGGAACAGTGCATGAGTGTATTCTCCAGACCCTCCCCAAGTTAAACTCATAGCCTGCAGGGCTACTGCTGAGGATGGAGCCCTCTGGAAAGCCCTTGTGGCTGTCAGTCCTACCTACTGTGTTCTGCTCCTGAGTGTCAAAAACCACAAGAGCTACTACTGTACCCCTGCAGGGCTGGGGAAGGGGTGGGCTCATCCTGAGAGTGAAGCTGCTTCATGTTCAGTGGCTGCAGAGCTGGGTGGTGCACGTGGGAAGCGTACTCAGTACCTTCCCATTCTGCCCTCTCCAGAGTAGTGTGTCCATGTTGGACCTCAGCCTGCCTGTGAGTTTTGCCAGGACCCTTTCTGGTTCATCATCTCACACTTGTGACATCTCCTGCAGCATAGAACTGCAAGTAACACTGGAGGTTTTCAAGACGTGACTGACCAGGCAGGCTGCTAGATAATCTTATCTAGGCTCCCTTTCCTAGGAAATGTTGAACCAGATGATCTTCCAAGGTCCCCTGCAACCTGGGCTGTTCTATGATTTTAAGTGTTTACAGTAGGCTGAGATGGGAAGAAGAAATAAGCCTCCTAAAATAGCTTTTACTGCAGATAACATGAACAGCTCCTTGCTGTCTGTTGCCATCTGTATGAGGAGGAAGGAACTTGTAGTTTTTGGGCCCTGGAATGGCCCAGGGTTGTGGATATGTTTGAAGAATATACTGAGACTCAAGGGAAACATCTCAATTCTGCACATGAAGTGTCTCTCTGAGGCAGCCAGGGTCCAGTGCTAAGGCTAGCAGCAGTGCCTGTGTGGAGCTGTAGCATAGCATGGGACAGAGCACAGTGCCCCACGTGGGAGGTTTAAAGACACAGCAAGGTTCTGGAGGCTTCTGGGGCTTATACAGGATCAGAGTTGGGTTTCTATTTTGTATCTTCTACTGTTTGGCTATACTAATGGTTTAGGTCCTAGAAAAACCTTTTTTTCATGTGTTTGGCTCTTAGGGAAAAGAATTAAAATGCAAGGTCCTCCATGTGTGTGCACCTTCTGTTTTACCAAAGGTCAAAGGCAGCAAAACAGCTACCTTGGACTTTCAGAGGGTGGAC
>VWZO01041616.1:0-12500 GCA_013396975.1 Bucco capensis
CACACACACACACACACAGGTCCAGTGGCTCTGTGGAAGGACAAGTCTTGATCTTGCCACAGCCCAGGAGAACTCAGCTCACAGAAGGTCTGCTGATAGCCACCAGGGCACAGAGCTAAGCCAAGGCCAGGCTGAGCATGCAAAGGGATCTGCACAGTGCATAGCCCTGCCATGTGCTGCCCTGCAGCAGGGGCATCCTCCTCCCCCCGCTGCAGATAAACCTTGGTGCGGGGCACTGAGCTAGGACAGCACATGTAGCATGTTGTCAGAACACACTGGGGCTCCACTGAGGCACAGATCCCTCGCCTACCATGTCCAAGCCTGTACCCCTTGCTGTGTCAGGCATCCTGTGCTTGCAGGTACTGGGCTCATCTCTGTTCCTGTGCCATGGGAGCCCAGCAGCCTCCCCAGGAGCCTGTGCACAGCCACCATCTCCCGGCCCACACCACCTTCTGTCCTCTCTCCCCTTCACGCAGCCCCTGTTCCTGGTGGGCTGGCTTTCTGTGAAGCACAACTAACTGCTGCCATTAAACAAACCCTATAATTAGAAACCAGGTTTCCTAAATGAAGTGAAAAATGTAACGTTAGCCTCTGTTTGTTCGCTGGATGCTGCTCTCTTGTTCCATGACCCAGAGGGGTCATGCCCTGTGGTTTCTGAGAAGCCTTAATAAGGTAATGTTTAGGAGGTTACTATCTTTACAACTCTTGTCTTATTACAACTCCATAAGAAAAACATTTGGGGTAAAGCAGATTCCTTGGCACGGGTTTGTTTTTGTTACTCCTTTACTAAGATGCTGCCCAGTGATGCCTTCTCACAGCAGATTCAGTTTCAGTATCTCCACAAAAGTGATTTTTTTCCCCACACCCCTACTGACCTCCAGCCTTCTTGTGTGGGTTGGCCAGGACAGCCCTGCTCGTGTCCCAGGCAGGCGGTGAGGGGACCACAGCTGTGCACAGGGCGATGCCGCAGGGCAGTGATGGAGAGGGATCCCCACAGGCAGGCTCTGAGGGCTGTTCCCACCTTCCCAAGAGCCTAGGGAGTCATAAAAAAAACCCCTCTCCCATGAGCCCAAGCTAACATCCAAACATACTGAATTTACAGCCTTTTCATCTGCTGTCCAACATCAGAGGGAGCTGCTGGAGAGGCAGGCGGTCATTTCTCAGCCCATATTTTATGACACCTAAGAGCAGGCAGCCCCTGCCTCCCTTGCCCCTATGCTTGTGCCATCTCCATTGCAGGGGCAGGATGTCATGATTAATGGGTGAGCTGGGCTGGAGCAGCTCTGAAGGTGACCTTCAGGATTGGCCTGTGCTGCTTTGTAAAGCTCTTCCCTCCACAGACTGCTACAACAGCAGCATACAGGAACAGGGAATGGGGACAAGGGCAGTCTTCTGCCCTGGTTTCAAACTACCAGTTTCCCCCTGGTGATGACTCCCCAGGAGCATGAGGATCATCATGTGCTGCAGTGGCCCAGGGCCACAAGGAGGAGAGATTTTACTTGAGTACAACCCACCAGGACAGGTGTGCCACCACTGAGCTTTCCATTTACCTCTGCCTTCCACCTTGCCCTAGGAAACTGGGAATTTAGATGACTGCCACAAGCAAAAGCCACCAAAGCCCTGAAAATGAGAGGCTTTCTCCTCAGACCCAGAGGGCATTGCTGCCTGAAAACATGTCCCTAGGAGCTCCGTCCAGCCCTGTGGCCCTGCATGGAGGGCAGAGGGGATGGCTCTAGGCTGATCCATGTGCTGTGCACTGGACTGGAGGGCCAGCCCCTCCTGTGGCCAGGAACCAGGATGCAGGGGGCATCCAGACAAAACTGTGTCTCACCTTTGCAATCCAGTACAAAACGTAGCCACCTCTCCAAAGCACTCAGGCGTTGGTGTCTTATCACCATGTTGTCTGCCTTTGGCTGCAGGGGGAAGCAAAACTCAATTATTTGGAAAACCAGCAGTGCCTGCTTGTGCCCTGCACTGGTGGGCAGTGGGGCATAGCCAGCACAGGCTGCGGCCAGGAGCCCAAAAGGCTGGGGAAGGCAGGACAGAAAGCATGGGAGACATGGAAGGAGCACAGTATGGGAGCATTGGGCTTGGCAGGATGATGGGACCCATGCCTGGGCAGTACCTCAGTGGTCCCTGCCTGGATGAGACCATCACTCTGCCTTGCTCTGTCCTGCAGGGAGCTGGGGCAGAGCACACAGAAAACTCCTGCTGGGATGAGGGTCTGTCCCTGTTGTGCCCTCACACTGGCTCCTCCTGTTCCTGCCACTGCTGCCATGGAGCCAGCCAGCCAGGGCAGCAGCAGCAGGGAGCCACACCAGGCGCTGTGCGGGGCAGGGGTGGAAGGAAGCGGGTGTTTCCAGCACAGGGAGCAGGAGAGCAGGCTTTTTCCATCAGGTGCTCTGTCTCCAGGACCAGAAAGCAAGAGAAAACAAAAGGCAGGAGAGGAGCGGGACAGGAGGAAGCTGTGCATCTGGATCATGTAACAAGTGACATGCTGTAAACGCTGGGCTGCTGATGGATGCGCTGGGTGGCCGTGGCAGGATGTGCCGGACATGCAACCTCTCTCCCACCCCACCGTCCCTCTGCGGCCAGCAGCTGCTCTCCCAGTGCCGCTGGCCCACTGTGAGCCTCCTGCCTGGACTGGGCAGGCTGGGTGCTGCTGACTCTGCAGCCCACAGCCCCCAGCCTCAAAGGCCAACCCTGCACAATTCTGCCTCCTGACACCAAAGCCTGGCTGTTACCTCAAGCATGTGATCCAAAGGGCGTGATTTCCAGACAGCCCCGAGCGTCACCCAGCTCCCTGCCTGAGACAGTCAGATTAGGGCTGCATAAATAATACTGCCCTTTGATTCAGAACCCAGGCACAGTTAGACCCCGGCCTGCCGACAGCTTGTCCAGCTCCTTGCAAGACCACAACAGTCACCCCTCCTGCCCATGGCACTCCAGCAGATCAGGATGGCAGCACCCACATTGGGCAATGCCCCTTCCCTCCCACGGGAAAAACCCTTCCTGCCAGGGTGGGGACTCTGGGGACAGCGCTGGCATCATGGGAGTGCAGTAGGGGATGGGTCTGTGTCCCACAACAGCTGCCTGGGGGAGGGCACCCACCCTGCTTGATGCCAGCAACGAATTCCTGGCTGCCCTTCCCAGCCGGGCTGTGGCTCTGTGTTTATGCAGCAGCAGGAGTCAGCAGAATTAAGCACGTTTTGTTTTTCCCTTTTTTGAGAACGAGGAGATTTAATTCCCACCAAACAATGTTCTTCTTCCAGCAAGCTTAAAATAAGCCTTTTTGGCCCGAGTGCCTCTAGAGCCATTTGCGCTCTGAGCAGGGCTTTGTGCAAATATGGATGTGAGCTGTGCTGTCAGCTCGGCTGGGTGCTACCTGCCGGGGGGAGGGGATGTGGGAGGTCCCTGCTCCCAGCCCTCCTCACTACCATGGCATTGGGGCTGGCTCTGGTAAGGCCAGCTTGCCAGAGAGCATGCCTACGTTTGAGGAGTGGAAAATATTTCTCAGACAGAGACAGGATGGCCATCCTGGAGCCTCCTGTGGGCCCTGGCCACCTGGCCCACCAGTGGGTGTGTGCTCAGGTCTGCTGGGGCCTCACAAACCCCACTGAGAATCTGGGCTCAGTGCCCAGAGAGGCAGCCATGCCATGCAGCATGGCACCAGCAGTGATGCTGCCCACCATGGGTTGAGGGGACTGCAGACCCCACACTGGTGGCTCCAGCCCCCGACAGGGACATCCCTGCTTGTGAAAAAAGGCAAAAAGCTATTTTCTGCCAGTGTGGGAACTGTGGTCTGATTGCCCCCATTCCCTTACCCGTAGACCTGTTGTATGCTTTACCATATGGTCCCCAGCCCGTGCATCCTTCTGGTTGAGCATGGCACAGCATGGCTGCCCTGCATCCCTCTATCCCAGGAGCTCAGGCTTGGCTGGGGATATGGTAGCAGGTTCTGTGATGGTTATCCTGGGAAACATGTGCCTGAGTTTACTCAGGGCAGGTAGTACCTATCTTCATGGCCCCTTCTGTCCTGCTTGTGGCCTGCTCCTACTCTCCAGGCTCTGTTTCCCACTCAGGTTTCCCATGGCAGAGGGTCGCTGTGGTGGGGAGGCAGCACGAATGAGCACATACAGCAAAACCAGAAAGCACATCCCTTCTTCCCTCTGGGTAACCCACTCCCAAGGGAGCCATGTGGAGGTTTCCAGTGCTTCCCGACCACCCACTCCCTCACATCACCATGCTCCAGCAGGGATGACACAGTGGCTGGCACAGGCAAACAGAGTCCACCAGCCATCCTGTCTCAGCAAGGAGGCAGGGCCTGGCCATAACCCAGCCTCCCATATACCCCAGTCCCTTCAATTGCACGGGACCATTGGGGAAAAGCCGCCCATGCCCGCCCCTGCCTTCCTCAGCTTATCAAATTTGGCCATGTCTGAAAAGCACTGGTTTCCTTTTCACCAAAAAAGATCAAAACTGGGTAATTGGCTGCTGGCGTGGATGCCTCTGAGCCTCTCTCATGTGTAAACAGCATTGCCGAGCGCTGACACAACGCAGGCAGACAGCACCCTCCTAGTGCCTCGGGCCCGGGGCTGCTCACTGGCCCTTCTTAGGGGATCATGGAATAGGAGGTGAAATCGCTGGGGTGCTGGCAGAGACTGGCTCAGCACCCCATCAAAGGCTGGTAGCAGAGGGCCAGCCACTGCCATACCACCCATTGCAGCAAAGCAGGTGGCTGCAGCACCCCTGTTGTGACCAGGTCCTCCCTGCCAGGTCACTGAGGTGACAAAAGGCACAAGCTGTGCTTGGTCCACAGCATCAGACCTCACCTGAGGGGATGGTAGATTCTGTGCTGAGGCTGTTAACACCCTGAGGAATGTTAATGGGTGCTGGGGCAGACAGGCAGGGTAATGGGAGGGCTAGGAGGAGAGGGATTGTGTGAGTTGAGGGTGCAGTGAGTTTTACTGTGCTGCAGGATTTCGTAGAAGCCCAGTTCAAGGACTGGGAAAACAAGGTGGAAATTTCTCACCACCCTACAAAGCACAAGTGCCTTCAGTCCTCTGGGGATGTGCAGCAAGTGAGGAGGCAGAAGGAAACTCAACATCTAATGCTGCCACAAAAGCTGGCAGTCCTGTGGAAGGAGAAGGAAATGGGAGGCAGAAAGCACCAGAGATGTGGAGCAGCCCCCTCAGCACTGCCTGGCCTCCGGGGGCAGCAGTCCTAACCACGTAAAGACCACTCCAGAGGAGCAAGGGCTGTCTGTGAGCATACGGAGCAGTACCAGACACCCCTGCTTCCGCGGCAGGTGGGGTTGTCAGGGGAGGAGGGATGCAGAGAGGGATGAATGGGGAGGATGGAGAGGAGGAAGGAAGGATGGGGTAGGGAGGGATGGAGAGAGGTAAATTGTGAAAGAGGGATGCACAGGACAGAGGGCTGGTGGGGCGGTTGGGTGGAGAACAGCACCATCGTGTGGCACTGAGGGTGCATAGCTGCAGAGACAGGGACAGCCCAGGGCAGGGGGCTACAATGCTGGGTTGCTGCTGCAGCCCCCTCCCGAGAGGTCCTTCTACCCCGTCCCTGGGACAGGGCATTACAGCCGGAACCCCACCGCAGCACCCTCCCCATCTCACTGCTTGCTCTCGGGAAACCAGAGTAGCACCGCATGGCTGGGGGCAGCACCCCACCACTAACACTCACCACCACCCTGCAGCTCTGGGGCCCAGCCCCAAAGCCAGCTGTGAGATCTGCTGTGTCCCCATTGACAGGAGTTAGGTTTAAGGACAGCAGGACGGAGAGGGTTTGGGGCCGGGCAGACCAGGGGTGCAGGAAGTGATGGATGCCATCACTTCACTACTGAGCAGAAGGGTCTGATGGCTCCTGGGGACAGCAGGACAGCCCCAAGCTACCTGTACACCATGCTGCCAGTGCTGGACATAGCTCATCCTTGGTCCTCTGTGAGTCCCTGCTCCCCTAGCCCAGTAGCCATGCCCTCCTGGTCCTGGCAGGGCTGACCACACTGGTGGCACCATGGGAGCCCAAACCCACTTCCCAGGGCAGGTTATTGCCAAGTGAGACCCTCTGAGCTGCCCAGGCCAGAGGGGACCCACCACTGTTCACAGCCATAGCCACAGACACAGGGAGAGCCAGCACCCAGGGAGGTTGCCAGTGGCCGAGTCCCAGACCACGCTGGCCTCCTGCCCTGCCCACACCGAGGCTCCCTGGCACCTTGGGGACAGGACACACCTCCGGCAGAGCAGAGCCAGGGGCTGGGGCTTTCCCTTTTTAGCTCCCTGGCTCACCAGTGCCAGCCACGCTGCAGGACGGTGGTGGGCAGCCCCTCCGCAGCAATGGAGTGGGCTCCAAACCTGGTAGGTGACTGCATGATGGTTCAGGCTTGCGCCTCATTTTCCTTCTTTAATCTAATTATTAGCGTGCTTGTTTATGGGTGGCTAGCTAGATTTGTTTGCTTTGCATGCTGTGGCCTGCCAGGCCCACCTCTCCCACACCTGGCATAATGAGGTTGCAATAGCCTGGGACAGCAAAGTCATGACAGCCTGACCAGACAGCCCAGCACTGGAGAGGGAAAATGGCTGTGGCTGAGCAGTGCCTATTCTAGGGCACTGCCCATCCATGAGAAGGGCTGTGGGACAGTGGGCAGGGTGTGGGACAACAGGCAGGGTGTGGGGCTGCCTGTGGCTGGCTGCATGGACACGAATAGCAGGGAACAGGACTACAGAAAGCAACTTTGTTTGCTGCTGGGCAGCCTGCCGGGTGTCAGCACATGAGAGCTTGGGCCTGAGAGGCTGCAAGGAGAAGGAAAAGAAAAAGCATCTTTTCTCTTTCACCATCCTCACAGTATAGAGGGAGGGAGAGTTTGGATAAAGATCCCATTCTTGACTGTCTCATATCTAAAGCTCCTTTTAAACCAGAGGCTGCCCAGGTACAGCCTGAGCTGAGGGTACGCCCATCTTTCCCCACATCCAGCCACCTCATGTTGGACAGGGAAGGGACCAGGCACAGGTCAGGGAAGGGCATTTTGGGCAATGCAAATTGCCAGTGGCAACCAGGGTGAGGGGCTTTGCAGCCACATGCATCAGCTGGGGCTTGGGCTAAAGGCTCACCACCCCTGCAAAAAACTGCACTTGCATCTCACCCACAGGCAAGAGCTTTTAGGGGTTGCATGCGCCACTCCAAAGTTAATGCAGTCTTGCCATCGCCTGGTGAACCATGGGAGGTGGGAGAGCTCCCCTTCCATGCCAGACCTGTGGGCTGCAGCCACGCACCATCCTCCTTCCTCCTCAGCTTCTCCTCTGCATCTTCACCTTCGCCATGATTGTGGTCCCCGAAGCAAAGGACCAAACCAAGGCAGCAAAGGGCAGGAGAAGGGGCCTGGTGCGGCCCCCCACGGCCACCCCAGCCCTCACCTGGGCCCCAGACGACCCCTATATCACCATGGCAGACTACGAGCGCAGCATCCAAGACATGGTGCGCCAGCTGAAGAACAGCTCTGAGTTGGGTGACAAGTGCGAGGTCAACTTGAGGCTCTGGAGGTCCAACCGGAGGAGTCTGTCCCCCTGGGCCTACAGGTGAGCTTGGTTTAGGGACTTCAGGGACATGCATGGTGGCTCCACGGCAGCAAGCATGGGGGTGGCCACAGCTCCAGCATCACAGGGCTGCGGTGGCTGCTGCGGGAGTGCAATGCAACACATCACCCCATTTCACCCTCTGGAGGCATTGCCCTGCCCATCCCCAGGCACCCACTGCCCCCCATCTCACCACCTCTCCAGCCTCATCTTGCTTTCCCTCTTCTCCAGCATAAACCACGATTCAATGCGGATCCCCGCAGACATCCCTGAGGCCCGATGCCTCTGCAATGGCTGCATCAACCCCTTCACAATGCAGGAGGACCGCACCATGGCCAGCATTCCCATCTACAGCCGGCTGCCTGTCCGCCGGCTGCTCTGCCAGCTGCCAGGTGAGGTGGGGCAAAAGCCCTCCAGGAAGAAGTGTCACAAGAAGTACCAGATGGTCATGGAGACCATCGCTGTGGGCTGCACCTGCATCTTCTGAGGTTACAAAGCTTAACTCCTGCAACTACCCATGGGCATCTATCCAGCTTGCTCCTGCTTCCTGACCCTGCCCAGTCCTGTGGGAGGGTCACCCAGTTGAGCATCAGGGTGAAGACAGCCCCTGCACAACGTGGTGGGAGCGCCAAGCTCCCTGAAATTCCCCTGCAGACTCCATCAGCTTCACCCTAAACAGCCACTTTGGGGACAGCCAGCACAAGGGCAGCCCCTGCAAGTCATTCAGCTATGCAGTCCTGTAGCTGGCCTCATAGTGCCCCAAGCCCCCTCACCTCCAGATTAGCAGGGTGGGCTGGAGGACAGAGAAGACAGCTGCCCACTGGTCACTCCAGCTGGACAGGATCAGGCCTCCTGCCTCCCCAAAGTCCCTTTTTGCCTTCATTCGCTCCATCAGTGCAACAACTCCAGGAACGTCCCGTTCTCCCCACCCCACTTAGAGTTTCTTCTGCACCAGGCCAGGCAGCCCAGGGAGCAGGGCAAGGAGATGGTTGTTTGGGCAGCTTCTGAGGTCTTCAATAAAGCGCATCGCTAGCTCCTGGCTGAGCTGCCCTTGCCTTTGGCCCATTGTGCTACTCCTCAAGTCCTGTCCACCTGGGGCTGAGTGCTGGCTAGCCCTCTCCCAGCAAGGCTCTTTACCCACCAAAATACAGCTGAGCCCTAAGCTCATGGAAGCCTGGATGCTCCTGGAAACAGGGAGCACTCAGCAGTAGGCAACTCTCCCTGCAAGCCAGGACTGTGACAGCCTACCCTGCACATTCATCCCCGGGGCATCAGGTCAGTGTGAGTGGCTAGACTCCACGTATGCATAGCACGGGAGAGGCCACAGGACCTCCTGCCCCAGCCAGGGCCAGCCCTTCCACTGAGTTTCCCAGGGGCAAAGCCAGGAAGGCAGGAGAGGCTGCAGCAGGAGCTAGGCAGCTGACCAAAGGGGACTCATCTGCTACCAGTGCCAACCAGCCTCATCCTTAAAAGCTCCCTGAGGTTCCTCACAAGAAAGAGATACAGTGCCCCTGTTTCACAGGAAAATGTACAGGCTCCTTTTAAGCAGAGCCTGGGGAAGGGGAACAGGGAAACTGAGGCACATGGCACAGACACAGCAACACTGGGCAGGGACTGTATTCCTGAAGGTGATGCACATTCATGTCACCCAGGACACAGCCTGTCCCTTCTACCCCAGCCCCAATACCCTTGGTGTCTCCAAGGCAATAAATACTCCCCAAGCTACCACACACAGAAGCTCCTGGCCCACCGCTCCTCTGGGCATTACAGCTCAGTCTTCACCTTGTGCATCAAGTCCTTCTGGTCGATTTTCTCCAGGTCCTGATGCCAGCGATTGTAAGCCAGCAGGGCCACATTTTTAGCCGCCACTGCTATCATCTCCATGGAGCTGGCCACCCACTCCACACCACTGAGGTAGAAGAGGTTTTCATGGAGCACAATGGGTGGGAGAGACTTGGCAGTATCATAGCGGGGATATGTCTGCCTTTCTGTTACCTGTACCGAGTAGTAGGACCTGAAGAGGGTCTTCAGCTGCTGCTTGTCCAGCGGCTGCTGGGAGAGGACACGCCACACTGCAGCCTCCTGGGGCTGCTTGCGACGGAAAGCTGCTGAGATGTTGACAGGACAGATGTTGTCCATGACGTTGAAGAAGAGGTCAGGGGTATCGGTGGTGAGGATGCTGGTGAAGGGGAAGAGCTTGGGGTCAGGGAAGCCAAAGTATGAGGAGTTGAGATAGCCATGCACCACGGAGGTGACAGAGGGCTGGAAAGCTCCAGGAAAGTCAGCAATGGGTGGCTCGAAGTTCTTGAAGGTGAAGTTGCTCCTGCTGGGGTGCAGGGGTGTTGTCACAACCACCATGTCATAGAAAGCTGAGCCCTGGCCTTCGCTGCCCTCGTAGTGTACCTGGTACAGGGCTCTCCCCTCTGAAAAGAGATGGTGGACAGTTAGCAGTCCTGAGCCCCAAGTGGTATTGCCCTGGCCCCCTTTTCTCTAGCATGGCCTCCATCCCCTGGTTTTCCAGTACACATCAGTGCTGGATGATACCATCTGATGGTTATGGATGAGTTGCTGATGCGTTAGGGCAGTGGAAAGAAGAAGTCCAGCCTAGTGGGGTTAGCAGGACTGAGGCAGCACAGCTCACTCCCCAAACCCCAGCTGCACAGCCCTTCTGCTGCGATGAATAGGGGAGCAAGCCTGCAAGAAGGATGGTGCCACAGAAGAGACATGAGGGACCTCAAGAGGGAGAGAGGGCAACTTCAAGGCCAAGGTCTGTATTGTGGGGCCCCCATCAGATTACAAAAGGGGAGGAGACAGACAGACCCCCAGGACCTCACCCAAATGCTTTACCAGGTCCAGGATGTTCTCCAGCCTCCCAACACTCTATCTCGGCTTCTCCCCATGCTGCCACCACCGACCTCCTGTCCTGGTGCATCCAGCCCCACACCCAGGCTGGCAGTACACTGAGCAGATCCCATGCCTAAGCTCACCTGAGCTGTGGAGAGAGACACCCATCACCCTGGCCAGGATGACATTTGCCTTGGTCAGCTTCAGCAGACCTGAACACACCAGCTTGTTGCCTCCTTCCACTGCCCAGGTGCTGCCCTGGGCCCCTGCCAGCGACATGGCTCCTGGGGAGAGGAAGAGGAGGGTGGCTCAACAGCCTGCCCATGGAGGGGATGCTGGAAAGGAAAGTCACACAGGGAGGAGAGGGGGTCCCTGGTTTCACCTGCAAAGGCAGGCACCAGCACTGACTGCCCATAGCTGGAGCGCAGAACAGCCGCGATGACATCGTCCACAAATCGCTGTGTGACGCCCACCTCCAGCAGGGACTCAGCCACCGAGCACTGCGTCATGTTGACAAAGGCATCACCCCCAAGTGAGCGCAGCAGCTCCTCCAGGCTGGAGAAAGCATAGCCATGTGCCTGATACTTGTAGATCCTGAAGGGGACAGGAGCACAGGATACCTGGTGATGCCCCTGGTGCCAGGGAATACTCCCTGCATCCCCCCAGCCCCATGGGCTCTCCTACCTCATGAACTTCTCCATCACCTCCTCCACCCACATTTGCAGACGCAGAAAGCTGATGCCATAGTGCCACCAGAGCCGGAAGAGGTTGAGCAGGTACCAGTCAGTCTCCTCCAGGACAAAGTGCTCCCCGCTGAATATGGCACTCTTCCCTGCCACCTCACGCCGGTGCTTGAGGCCTGTGGGGAGCAGAAGGGGGCTGACACACTTCCCTGGGACTGGTCAGCTGCTGAGAAAGGCCAATGCCAAACATCACCACAGCTGGGATGTGGGCAAAGATGCTCCTGGAGGAACACCAGGGTGTGTGAGATCCCAGGGTACCAGGACCCCAAGCCACCAGGACCCCAAGTCAGATCCTGTGTTGGGGCATCCCATAGAGTTGCGGCTGCCTACTAGGACAACCTGGTGGGAGTTTGTGAACAAACACCCCACACTAATTCCACCAGGACCCCTCAGCCTTACAACTGGTCCATTCTGCCCCTTTTCTGTTCTGGGGCAGAACATGTCTGGGGTGCTGGGACAGTAACGGGGTTGCCACCTGCCCAGGTGCCAATGCAGACTGCAAGCAGCCCTGCCCACCGCCCCAACCACACAGCCCGGGGGCATCTCAGTCCCCTGGCTTAGCGAGGGAGGCCATGCCAGCATTGGGGTGCCCACACTCACCCAGAATCTTGACGAAGTCCTGCATGTGGAGGCTGAGCGTGTGGATGGAGGCTCCTCTGCTCTCGTATTGCTGCTTGTTGACGGTGACGGTGGCCAGTCGCCCACCCACGCCCGCCGGCTCGTACACGTCCAGCTGCACCTGCGGTCCGAAGTGCTGCTGCAGGAAGTAGGCGACGGCCGAGCCGCCCAGCCCGGCACCCACCACGGCTGCCGGCGGAGAGGGGCGAGGGCGACTGGGTCAGCAGCGAGCCCCAGGAGAGCAGGGGGCTGCAGCTGTCCCCTGCCCGGACTCTCGGATTACCTGGCCACGGCGAGGGGAAAGTGGCCAGCGCTGCGTGTGAGGGCGGAGATGCTGCTGGAATACCAGAGGCATGCAGCGGGGATGCAGCAGCACGCCCTGCCCAGCAGCGGAGGAGAGCATCTCCCACCCCCGGAGGCAGGCAGGAGGAGGCCGGTTGCTGCCGGTACCCAGGTTAAATGCCCCCTTCCCACTCTGTATTATCCCTCCCTCACCCTAATTCCCCGCTCCTACCGATGCTCCGCGGCGGGGCGCGAGAGGCGGCGGCGGCGGCCAGGAGGACGCCAAGGGCCGGCAGGAGCAGCGAGGCGGGCGGCAGGGCCATGGCGCGGGAGGCAGCGTGGAGAGCGGGTCCCGGCAGCGCCCTCCCTGGTCCGGCCCGCCCCTTACAGCAGGCTCGGCCCCCGCGCCCCCTGCCCCGCCCCGCCC
>VWZO01041617.1:0-12564 GCA_013396975.1 Bucco capensis
CAGTGCTCCACCACCTTCCAAGTAAAGAAGTCAATCCTTATGTCAGTGTAATGCCAAGCAGCTGCCTCATGTCCCTCTCGCCGGATAGGCACCTAGGGCAGTGGCTTCTATGCAGAGGATGTGCCATATCACCTTTCTATATTGATGGCCTCTCCCTTCCCCCTGCTAATAAGTTTTGTCACTATTTTTAGTGCATTTGATTAAGATAATAAGCAGTGGCTGACTGACAGCTCTTTAAGACTTTGAATGGTTTGTAATTTGCACTTGACTGATATTCACCAGCAATAATTGCACAGCAGGATGGAAGGTGGGGGAAGCTGCAGTCTCAACTCCGGGCTGCAGCACATACAAATAAGGCTGCGCCGTGTACACACGTGGTGCCTGTGTCCCTGCTGCCTGGGCATACACTGCAAGGCTATGGCTGTGTTTAGGCAAAATAGGACCAAAAAACCCACTAGGGCAACCCAAATATGCCTCAGCCTGGGGTCAGCAAAGTGCAAGGTCCTCTGAAGGGACAGGTTACCACGCGGCAGCCAGGCAGATGGATGCATTCACATCCCTCACACTCCCAGGTTTAGGTATTTGGTGGCTGAATGTGGCTACTCTGGCAGCAGCCTGGCACATCCCTGTTGCCCACTCCACAGCAGGGTTGTGATCCCAGCCAGTGCATTGCTGGCATGGACATGGTGGGGCTTGGGCACCCTCCAGCACTGCCATCCCTGTGTTCTGCTGGATTCTACATTCAGGGTCTCTCCAGCCCCCATTCCTCCCTAGACAGCAGCTGGGCTGAGCTGCAGCCAGAGGGGAGGGTGCCAGGGCTGAGCCCAGCTGCACACCCTGCCTGGGGCAGAGGCCACAGCACAGAAGGAGCCCCAGCAAGAGGCCACCCCACCCTCCCCTCTCCAAAAGCAATTAAAAATGAAGCACACTCAGCTGCACAACTCAGCTCGGATCAGATCACAGCACACGAGACAGCAGCATCCCCAGCCTCCCCCGCCAGCACTGACCTGCCCAGCATCCCTGCTCCTCCGACACCCACGGCCCCTGGCTTCCTGCCCCTGCCTCCCCCAAATTAACTGGCAAGTCAGGATGCTGGAAAAGGCTTGATCCTCTGTCCTGCCTCCTCACAGCAGAGACACTCTCGGAAAGACAACAGTAAGGAGAACTGCTACTCTCCAGCAGGTCCCACTCCTGCTGTTTTCCGCTGCACCGGATTGCTCAAGGATACAATGGCCATGGCAAGCCCAAGCTGATAGCAGGGCTGGCGGCAGAGAGGGAAGCAATCTTATCTTCTTTGCAAAGACACTAACAAAAGACACTGATTGGGAGCAGACAAAACACAGCAGCATGGTTTCTGCCAAGAAGAAGAAGAAACCTTGGGAAATGCTGCGACAGGCTGGGGCCCAACCCCAGACACAGAGCCTTGGGGAGGGAGATGTTTCCGACAAAGCAGGCTCTGTCCTTGGAGCTGCTGTGGAGCCAGGTGGGTGCTGAGCAGCACTGCTGGCAGAGGGGATGGGGTGGGTGCTGGGGGAGAAGTGGATGAGGGGCTGGGGGTACCAGCACCCACCCGCTGACAGAGTGAGCCGAGCCATGTCCCCAGCTCACACAGCCCCAGCGAGATTAATAACAGCAACTGTCTCGCTCCAGACTGAAAAATGAAGCGTGCAGGACAGCAGGCGAGACAAAGCAGCCTCGTGGCACCCAGCTCATGGCAGCAGGCACTGGGGATGGGAAGGAGCAGAGAGCAGAGATCCCAACCCCACCTTGCCCTGCTCCATCCCCTGCTGTACACAGCTACCCCACTCCCCAGCAGAACCAGGGTCCAGCCAAGGCATATCCAGGCAGATCCCAGGAGGAAGGCAAGCAGCCAAGAGCCAAAGAGCACTTTGTCATGCCCCCCCCCCTCCCCGGGTCCCCCTCTAGAGTCAGCACAAAGAGGTGGCAGTGGTGCCACCCAGCACAGCCCCCAGTGTGCCAGGGGCCATGACTTGCTGCTTGGTCGGTCCTGCTGTAACCATGGTGAGGTGGTACCTGAACAGCCAGCACCGCATTCCCTGTTCCCCTCCTGTCATTGCCTCCTGCTCCCTCCCCACATTTGCATAGAAAATGCAGCCCCAGCCATGTTCCCACAGCACTTTCCCCTGTGGTCCTAGAGCCTCACAGCTGGGGCCAGAGAAGGGCAGCACAGACCCTGGTGCCTTGGGGAAATACTTGCTGCCCTGGCTCAGCCCACCATCCCCTCCTGCCATCCAAATACACCAGGCTATCATGCCCACCACGGAATGAGCAATTCCTGTCCCCTGTTCCATGCCATCGGGCTTTGCTCAGCACAAGGGGGAAATGCAGAAGCACATCTCTGCCAGGCTGGGACCAGCCCTACTGCAACGAGCCCTAAGTGCTGGTGAAAAAGGGAGAGCCGCTTTCCTGGCCCCACAAACCACAGTTTGATGCTGATCCTCTCCCTGCCTGGCTGATGTTGTGAAGGCATGTCTGGGTCATGTCTTCCCCCCTTCTCCTCTGCAAGGACACTTGCTCCTCACCTGTACTGATTCCCAAATGAAGGAGAGATGTGGAGATGTTCACTTCATCTCTCAGCTCCAATTCAGGGACCAGGGAAGCACAGGCAAGTGCCCCTGAAGCCCATGCCAGCTTCTCCAGTGACAGCATGTTGAAGGCATCTGAGTTTGGGCCCCTTAGCCCTCTCCAGCTAACCCTGGCTGATGGAAACCTCTCTCAGATGAAGGAATCACTGTCAAAGGAGAAGATATGGGAGGACAGTATGGCTGCTGTCCAGGGGCCCCAGCTCCATGCTCCCCACGTAGGGAAGTCTCAGCCTCTCCCATCTGACCCTGTCAACTCCCGTTAAATTTAAAACCATCTTAATTAAAGCTCCACAGCCTGAGCTAGCAGGGGCCAGTGGGTCATAAAGGGGAAAGGATAATTAAATCAACCATCCAAATTCACCTTCCCCAAGCATGGGGGAGAGCGTTCAGGAGTGATGCAAAATGCCTCCGGAAGACATGTGAAAACAGGGAGTTTAAAAGACCAAAACAACCCCTTGAGAAGCATAAAAGCTGATTCTGGATGTTTATCTGGCCAAGAAACTAGGGAAAACACACACACAAGGGAGCTCGAGCTCTCCCCACTGTCACAGGGCCAGCCCCTCACCAGGCAGGTTTTGGCTTGCCAGGGCAATGGGCAGCAGCTCTGCCAACACCAGAAGCTGCACACAGCTGCAGGCTGTGCCCCCTGCTATACCCACAGCACCCCAAAACCAGGTGAGAGCAGGGGCATCTGACAGCAGGCAACTCACCAGCTCTGTCTTGCGCAAGTCTGGCTAGAAGAAGTTGCAAGCCTTATCTCCCAAACATAACACAACTGGCTGCCCAGAGCCAGTGGGACGTGCAGCAAGTACTGCTTGCTGGTGCCATGCTGATCAGTACTGGGTTTTAAACCCTTCCCTGACCCAAGGGATGGGAGAAGGGAAGGCAGCCATTGCTACAGTGTGTGACATCACCACACAACAGCAGAGCTGGGAACCAACAGGGCTATGTCTTCAGACCCTCTGGTGTGCAGAGCCAGGCAGTCTGGGCTGGCCCACAGCAGTGTTTGCCCACCTCCCTGCGAGCTGGCAAAGCTTCCATGTCAAAGCTTCCTCCAGTGAAGTGGGTTTTTAGTGTCCATGGCTAAATGGCATGGAGAGCTCTGGTGTGAGCTGTCTGACACCTTTCTTGCACCCACTGAGCAAAGCTTGCAGGAGCTCCTGGCACTCTACTCCCTGGAATCACACCCAGAGCCATGCTGCGTGATGGGTGCAGCAAAGGCTGCATGGGAAGCTGCTGCTATGTCAAGGGAATGTGGGCAGCCAGCCCTATCACCCCTTTTCACCCCCAAAAATCCACTCCAAAAACCAGGGGTCCCATAGCTCTGCCAGCCTCATGCTTTGGTCCAAAGGAGACGCCCAAGGTTCATGGCACTGCTCGGGAAGTGTTTGGGGTCAGGGAAGAAATAGAAGCCAACCGAAGTCTACTGGAGCCCCTGCTGTCCCCCATTATCCATGTACGAGTACTTTAGGAGAGCTTTGGGACAGGCAGAGAAAACACACACACAGGTCCTGCAAACCCAGCCCAAGCCTGCTGCTTGCTCACACAGAGGAAAGGGGAGCCACAAGGGAGAGGAGAGCCCCCTGCTTCCTGGCCAGCATCCATCCCCAGCCCTTTCTGCACTGCAAAACCATCCTTGCCATCAGAGGTAGGCAAAAAAAGCCTTCTCACCACGAGGGTGGCCCAGCTGGAGGGGTCTGGAGGGGTGGTGGGATCTCTCATCACAGATACTCAAAGAAGGCCAGGTGCTGAGCAGCTCATCTTGCTGGTGCTGCTCTGGATCCAAGGAGGGATGCCTCCCAGTGCCTCCAAGCCTGACTCAGCCTGCACTTCCAGCATTCCCACCAGGACACCAGCCAAAGCCAGGAATTGCCCAACCAGCTCCAGCAAGTGCTTTCCAAAGGTACACAAAGCCTTTGGCCTGCGTTAACCTGAAGCTGGCTTCTCCCAGACAGGTGATGAGGGCACTGCTCTCCTCCTGCCAACTCCAGGAGAAGGAAACAGAAAGGAAATGCTTCCAAGGACGGGAATGCCCGTGAGGCCAGGGAGTGCCAACTGTGGGCAGGGAAGCACTGACGTCGAGTCAGGTCGGCACTAGAAGCCAGAGCTCCTGGCTACCAGGGCTGCTGGGAGCCATGGGGCAACGCTTCCCCAAAACAGCCCTCCAGCTCAGCACTGGGTGTTCAATGACCCCCAAAATTTGCAGTTTTAACACTACTCCTCAGGCATCCTCCTACCACACACCAACTAATTCCCCAGTTCTCCATGGCCTCATCACATCAATGTTCCCATGCAGGAAAAGCACCAGGATTAGGGACTGGCCTTGCTGGAGAAGGTCATGGAGAAGCAGTGACATGAGCAGGCCTCTCAAGGAGGAAGGAGGATTTCTGTTCCCCATTTCTGCAGAGCCTCCCCCAGCATGGCCAGTCTTGGGCTCCAGGAAATGGAGTTTGCTTCTGCTTTCTGGAAGGGGACATCTGATCTCCAGGTGCGCTCTGGGGATGGCCATGGCCCAGCATCCAGCCCACTCCCTGCCCAGCTTCTGGGGAAGGGGCAGGCAGCAGCAAGAGGTTGATGTGATTCATGGGTGGCTCAGATCCGGCCAAAACAGTGTTGCCACCTGCGTGTGCCTCAGCTCGAGGGCTGCCGCACCCAACAGCACCAGCAACTTCACCCCCGGGCGAGGAGAGCAGAGCAGGCAGGTGGCAAAGCTCCAGGGCAGGGGGAGGAAGGGGGCAAGGAACATGCAGGAGGCAGAAAAACTCTGGATCTGAGCAAGTTATAACCACCCCTGGCCATGCTGGCATCACTGCTAAAACATTTCCACTTTCAGAGAAACCAGCCCATCCAGTCCAGTGAGGAAAGGAGCTCCCCGGGCTCCATCAGCCCTTTGGAGCTGGAGCTGAGCTCCACTAGCCCTGCAAAGGGGTCTTGCAGGATGTCCATGTCAGGAAACCTCCCAGCAACCCTCCTGACATGGAACAGGAACTGAAAAACTTGCTGGCAAAAAAGGGAAAATGCAGGGAGGGTATCTGCACCCTCAACACAAGCCCTGTGGGGCTGGGCATCACTGCACTCCTGACCAGGAGCCACAGAGACTGGGCAGAACACGTGCCAGTGTTCACTTCATACTTCAGGTATGAAGGAGAAGCCAAGCAGAGGCCAACAGTGTTCCATCACTAATTCCCAATACTTCCCACTGTACAGACCACTGAAGAGTTTCAACTAATAAGCAGGATCCCACGCAGCAAATTTTTGCTGATTATTGGCTTATTTTCCTGGGTTACTTTGGGGCACCTGCTTGACACAAGCCATGAGTTCTGAGGAGCCAAGGGGCCACCAGCCCTAACGCACACACATGCTGTGGGTGTGCATGTGCTGCGTGGGTGTGTCAAGGCTGGGTGATCAGCATCAGCCTCCAGCAATGCATGCTCAACTCCCACTTTCACCTCCGTAGGCACGGCTGGGAGCGGGAGCAGCTCCTGCAGCAGTGGGCACAGCCTGGGACCGTGGCTCTGGTCTCGGCACCATGAGACTCCACGCCAAGACATGCCCAGGGAGCCTGGAGCTCACGGTGGCAGAGCCCTGAGAGATGCTGGTCCCTACAGCCACTCCCATCTCCACCACCAAAACAAAGCCACTCGCTCAGGATGCGTCAAAGGAAGCAACTAGGGAGGATCTTGAGGGACAAATGAAGAAGATCAGCCAGCCCCAGACAGCATTTCCATACTGAAAAAGCTCTGTCAGATTCCCCAAGCTGCTCCTGGGATGAGCGGGATGCCTAGCAGCTCGGAGACAGTCGGGAGGTGCTGCCCCAGACGGTGCTCGCTATCAACAGCCCGAGCAGATGAAAAACAAAGAAAAACGCTGAGCTAGTGTCTTTTATCACTGCCACTCCTGGAAGGGAGAGCCAGCTCCGCACACCTCCCGGCCCTGCACCGCTCTCTGCTATGAGTGAGGTGGATGGCACCAGCCTGGAGCTGCCTACAACAGCCAGCAGCGTGGGACCAGCTGCACGTGGACCTTACACCCTCCCAGGACATCTCTCCAGCCCTTGCTCATGCTGCCCTCCCTAGCCAAAATAACCATCCCAAGCTGGAGCTTGGGCAGAGCTTGTGGGGACAGGATAAAGGGATGAAGAAAGGACAAAGGGACAAAAGGCATCTCCTCTGCCTTCCATCACCTGTGGTTCACATTGGCTTCTGCAGAGCCCACTCAGACCACGGCACAAGAGCTATCCCCATTCCCAAAGCACCAAGAAGGTCTCAGATTAATGTGTGTACATGCATGGCCATGCACATCCAGATGCTCGGGGTGGGCAGGCAGCTCTCCACAGCTGTCCTCACATGCTGCTCTCCTTGCCCAGCCCCAGCTGCACACACTGGTCCCAGCACCCTGAGCCTTTCCACCTCTTTCACTTCCAAATACAACTGTCTGTGCTGTTGGAGCATGAAACTTATCCTGGTTGCAGTGACTTTTGCAACTACATAAGCACCCTTCCGTGTCCCATGACACCCTCCCTGCCTGGCACAGTGGGGTGCTCTCTGGCAGCTCCCACAGCTGAGCCAAGGCTTCCCAGTCCTTTCCTGGAACTGCCAACATTCACCAGACGGGCAGGGGAAGGAAAGGGCCTGGCTGAGCAGGGAACAACTCCAACAGCCTTTTTCATGTTCATTTTTATTTTTGCAGAAGTCACCAAGTGCGCATTTCCTCCTCAGGGGCATCCAGAGCCCAGCATGGCACTGCCTGACCCTGCTGCTACTAGCACCACCACAAAAACACCAAGCCATGAGGGCTGCTTTCAGCCAGGGAAGTCAGCGTCCAGCTGGGCCACAGACTGCGGAAGAAAACCTTGAAAACAGAACCTGAAAGGCTGTGGGCGAGCGGGTGAGGAAGGCGATGGCACCTCCTGAAGATCAGACTGTATCTGCCCTGCCTAAGGGAGAGCTGTGCCTATGGTGTGTGCATGGTGTAGGGCAATGAAGCTGGGACTGTGAAGGAGGGGCAGAGGCAGGGGAAACTGAGGCACACACTTGGTGTTAAGCCTCACCAACCTCCAATGACAGCTTCCCGGGGGAAACTGACGCATGCAATGCTCCTTACCAGCTGGGCAAGCGAGGTGGAGCAGTGAAACCCAGACATAGTGCTGCACCTCCACCCCAAACTCCTGCTAAAGTATGCCACAAGAGGAGATATTTTTAGGATCGATTTATCACTGATCTGACCTCATCATAGTACCCCCCAAACCAGCTCACAGCCTGGGAAGGGGGCACATGGCTCAGGCCAGGCTGGACTTGTTAACCTCACCCATGGTGGAGGAGCCAAAGCAACAGTGAGCTTTCACCCTCATTGCCCAGGTATTCAGTGGCTGGGATTGCCAAATGCCATCAGAAAGGACGGGAGCAGCCACGCTGGGTGGGAGCTATTTCTGCAGCAGGCAGTCAGGTTTTCCTCCATCCAGCCAGCCCAAATGCAGTAGGCTTGGGGCCAGTCGAAACCTCGCAGTCACGGGAGCAAGACCACAACAGGTCAAGCATGGGATGGGGCTGGGAAACTCAGGGCTGGCTTCTGATACTTGTGGTGTGGGGAAGGAAGCTCAGCACAGCCTGAGTCACAAGTGTCCCCATGTCATGCGTGGGCAGCAGTGCTGACTCAGTAAAACTTGCTCACCCTTTGCTGCAGATTCCAAAGCCCTCCTGGAGCCTTCCTGGTGTGGAGGCTCACCCGTGCCAGGCTGCACACCTTGCCAAAGCTCTGCAGGTTCTCCAGCTGTGAGATGAGGTTCAGCTCACTATACAAACACCCCATTTCTTGTATTTTTGCTGCAAACACCTGGGTGGGTCTGTTACCCAAATTCCTCCAGACATGCCCATCAAGGACGCACATAAGCCTAAAGACATTTTGCATGCTGCATCTCCACCGAGACCACCAGGAGCTAAGGGGCTCATGTAGATTTCTTCAAAGTCTGAATTAAAATCAGCAATGGGCTCCCCCTTGCCCAGCAGCTGATGCCCCATGGCAGCCCCCAGCCCTCCCAACCACCTCCCTGCTCCGCAGCGAGGGCAGCCAGGAGATCCGTAGCCTGCAGGGAAGTCAGCGCAAGACGCAGATTTGCAGGTCCTGGTTCTTGGCCCTGGTTCAAACCACATTTGTTCCTGAAATCTGTTTCAGGGCTTTCTTTTCAAAGCATGCATGTGCAGAGGCATGTGCAAAGCAGCACTGGCTCCTGCTGCAGCCAGCACCAAGGTCGCCTGCATCAACACAGGGCCGAGTTGGGGGCCTGGGTGCACCCGAGCACTGACCACAGCCCACGCTGATGGACCCATGCTCAGCCAGTTCATTATATTCATTTCTCCCTCCTAAGCATGCAGTATACTGGGCCATCTCACAGCTTGCTGCCTATCTAAAAGATGAAGGCCCAAAGGCATTACTCTTTTTCTGAGCCCCATGACACACTGCACATTTTTTGCTGATGGGCAGAAACTTCAGCAAGAGGCGAGTCCCAGAAGGGTCAGAGCACAGCACCCACAGCTATGGGTGGCTGAAAAGAGGAATTGGGACTGGAAACAGTGACAATCCATGCTCCTGTCCCAGGAACAGCCAGGCAAGGATGGTTATTTCCAGCTAGAGGTCCAAGCTGCTATCCAGGAATCAGATTAAAGGGATCTGTCCTGCACAGCACAGCATGGGGACATGCCGAGGCCAATTCCCGGAGCTGATGGGATGCACATTGGACATGTCTCCAGGGCAAGATGCAGAGTGCTGCGGAAGTGAGCTCAGATGGGAAATTGTTCCGAAAGATAAAGAAACAAGTTGGAAACCAAGCTACAAAATAGACAGTACAGGAAACAATAGCACTTCAGATAGGCTTTCAAATTTCTCTAGCGATGCCAGGAGTACAGCTCTTTGTCCCAGTAATGCTCAGGGGCTTCCCCCACTTAGGCATACTGGGAGGAACTGTAGACTGTTTGCTCACTCCTACCTTTTCTCTTCCATGATGTTATAGGCATTTGCTGAGAAGTTATGGACCAAGCCCTTTAGGTCTCTTTAGCTATGAGCTTTAGCTCTGCGATGACTTCAAAGGCCAGATGTAATCCTGGCTGGCATCAGTGCCAGGGAGAGGCACATGGGATTTTGGAGGCATGGGAGCCCCACAGTCCATCTCCTCGTTGCCTTGGTGAGCCCAGCAAAATGACACTGCTTTTGAGAGCTGCTCATGCTGCTAAAGGGCATCCGCACCTCAGGACTGCTGATGTCCTCTCCAAACCACCAAGGCAGCAATGGAGGCTCTTGACTCCACAGCAGAGCCTCTGCATAGGTTCCTCACCACAAACTGCAGCTCTCTCTTGGTCTTGTTCCCTGGCAAGGGTCTGGGATGGTCCTTTCTGCCTCCTATGGTACCTCCAGGATTTTCCACACAAAGTCATTAAAGGGCAGAGCTATCGTTAGGGCATCTCCATCACACAGGGAGCACTGCAAGGCCACTAACGATCGAGACAGGGAACATTGGACTTCCCTTAGCTGCTGCTTTGCCAGCCCATAAATAATCCTATCATTATTAGAAAAAAGTAAAAAGATTAAAAAATACATCACCAGGGCTGCATTTTGGCAAAGGCACAGGGATGAGGTGTTGGGAGAAGCCTCTGCCCTGCTGTTCCCAGGTCATAGCATGGAACTGAGAACCGACCCTCGATCTCTCAAGCAAAGGTGCCCTTCTCTGACAAACGAGCACTAACTGGCTAATGATTACAGAGACACAGCTCCCCGGAGAGCCAGCACACCAGCCTCATCTCAGAGACACCAAATGGCCACGGTTTTGCTATGGGCTGGTTCCTGAGCCAGCATGAAGTGGTGCAGAACAGCACAGGGCACTCCAGGATCAGCCTCTCTAGCTGTAAAGGTGTTGGGAGCAGCTTCACAGTGACAATAACAGAAAGGATATTGCTTTGAAGTGCAAGACTGCTGATGTTCCCCTGCATGTCCCCCTTCTTACACCTCTGCAAGGAGTCCTACCTAGCTCCCACCCTTGTTTGACCAACATGCTGCATGGGGGGTCTGGGCACGTGTTGCACTGCTAGGTGCTGAGGGGAGTCTCTAAGCCTGGCAGGGATGAACAGCTTCCCACCATTAACGGCTGGACCTTAGGAGGGTTTGTCATGACTCTGTTCTCCCACCCGTGCACCACTCACTGCTGGCAGTGGGCATCTCCCTGGCAGAGAGGAGAGCAACGCAGCCCTCCAGCTCCCTCCTGCCGTCCACCTCCTCTTCCGGGGAGCACCAGCCGGGCGGGAGGAAGAAAAAACAAGTCTTTTGTTGCCACCTTCCCGCAGCTCAGTTTGTGTACAGCACTGCTGGGTATGTGCTGTCCTGGCCCTAGCCCTGCTGCACATGCAGTGCTGGCCCCAGGAACTCCCCCAGGCTCTGCACCCTCCGCTGACCTCAGCTCTTAATACCACGGAGCCTGTCTTGGGGGACCCACCCCGACTGCACTGAATAGCCTCATCATGCCCCTTCCTTTGCATTGCTCCTGGGCAGCAGGAAGGATGGGTGAGCCAGTGGAATGCACAGGGTAGTGCAACCCACTCCCTGCCACCTACGACCTTCACTGCTGCTTGACAGCATTGGGACCAGGACCAGGACTAGGACCAGTCACCTCCCAGCCAGAGGGAGCCCAAGGGGCAGAGCACAGCAGCTGCCAGGGTGAGGAAGGGCCAGGGCGGGGAGCATGCTGTGCAGGGCCAGCAAAACGTGGGCAGATGCAGCAGATCCCCACTCATTTCCAGCAGATCTCACAGGAGGTTGTGCAGGTCCCTGAGACAGTGCTTGGCACCAGAGAAGCCCGTGCCAGAGTCAGTGCCATGAGATGTCACCCCCCTACAGTCCCTGTCCCCAGCGCACGCAGCTCTGTGCTATGGGCCCCATCCCCCCAGGCTGCCTTCCGTGCCCGTCCCACACAGCAGCAGGCAGGGAGAAAAGGCCATCCCGACCCCTGAACGGCTCGGGGCAAAGCCCACGATGCTCTTCCATGGCACCAGGTGCTGTGACAGGGACGGTAAGGGCACGCCAGTGCCACCACTCACAGCCACACATGCGGGCTGGATAGCCCAGGCTGCGATGGGGTAGCGTCTCGGCTGGATAAAGTCTTTAATCAGGAAACACGGAGTTCTGCAGCCCCCCCGAAGCTGGAGTCAGCCAGCGCCGGTGCGGGGCACGGTGAGAAGCCTGAGCAGACACAGCTCTCCAGGCCCACCGGGGCTGGACATTAGCCCCAGAATTACCGGTGAGCAAACACGACAAGGGAAGCAGATCAGGAGACACGAAAGCAGGGGGGCGATGAATATTTCATGTCCTGGCCTACATACAGCCCAGCTCTCCCCGCCCTGCGCTCCCGGGGGTCTCCCCCAGCCCCTGATCACAACAAAGGGGAGTTGCAGGCAGGCACTGCCGCCCCGCCAGACACTCAGCATCCCCGGCTGGGCCCATACCTGCGCCGCTAGACACTGCCATCCCCAGCTAGACCCACATCTGACCCACCAGACCATGTTTCATCCACCGCTGGACCTATAGCCACTCCACCGAAACCCACAGCCAGACGGCGACCATCCCTCAGCGGACTGCGGGCATCCCCCGCTGCCAGACCCGCAGCCACCCCACCGGAGCTCTGGGGTATCCTCTGCTGGATCCAGAGCCTCCATGCCAAACTGCCAGCATCCCCTATCGGACCCACAACGAGTTCACGCAGCTGTGGGCATCCCCCACGCCAGACCCCACGGGCGGACCGTGGGCATCCCCCGCCGGCCCCATAGCGGAGCATCCCCCGGTAGACCCCACGGGCGCACCCCGGGCATCCCCCGCAGGACCCCACTACCGGACCGTGGCCATCTCCCGCCAAACCCACCACCACAACCGCCGCCGCCGCCCGCTCACCTCCCGCTTGTCTGCGCAGCGGGACCAGCCC
>VWZO01041618.1:0-12680 GCA_013396975.1 Bucco capensis
ATCTGGCTTGTGGATGGCCTGGCTGAGAGCTGACCAGCCATCCCATTCCCACCAACCCCACCTCTTTTTTGTGATGGGGTGCCTAAACCAAGCAAGCATGGGTAGCTCTGAGCTCACCTGTACTGAGGTGGCTCCCATGTCTGGCTGCTGAACTAGTGTGACACTGCTCAGAAATGTCCCATAGCAGGAGGCCAAATGGATCTTGCCACAGGAAGAGGAACCACCACAGCTAGCATGGCCCACACACCCTGACCCCTCCTACAGCACCAGTCAGCCTGGCTTTACAGAACACTAATCTGAGCAAGCGCTAGAGGAATGGTGACCCTTCCACACTCCCTCAACTTCGTTGCTAGAGCCTGGCCTTGTTTGGGGTCCAGGTACTAAAATGTCTAAGGAATGAACGGAGACTTCCATTCGGCCAATGCTGGGAATAATCTGGAGTCCAAATTTCCTCCTGTTCCTCCCTAAAGCAGACCTGCCCTGGGTGCTATGAGGGCCATGGAGAAGTTAACACCACAGCTGGGGAGACATCTGCACTTTGGCGAAGATAGGTTCTTTCCACAGAGGCTGCTAATTCTGCATGACCTAATCTGGGTTTGCTGCTTCTCTGTGCTGTGAGTCACAGTGCACACAGTCCTTTGGTCACTGTGGCAGCCTGCAGGACTTCACAGTGGCCTTTTGCTCTTCCTAGAGGGGATGACTGTCTTTGACTTGGCTGCCATGTACTGTTTGACACTTTCCACTTATGAGTAATAAAATCACTGCAATCTGCAGCAACAATAGATTGTCATTCTAAGACCTTATCAGCAACAAGCAATACATTAGCTGGCCAATAGTTGTGCTGATGCAGGACAATGTAAAAAAAAATCCCCAAAGGAGCCATTGACAGCTCTTAGAAATTGAAGACCTCAGAGAGAGACAGCCATTTGAGTTGGGGCAGCCTGACATGTCAAGGTAAAGCTTTACAAAGCTGGGTGGAGGGATGAAAAAAAGCCTTGGTTTAAAAATAAAGCAGAAGCTGATCATTCATTGCAAGTCAAATGCTACCTCCCTCATCAGCCTTCCCAGCACCCATGGAAAAGCTATTGCCATCAGTAAATCCAGCCCCTTGACTGGAGGACTCTCTACCCTACCTCACACCTACTGGGGCAGCTGAGCCCCGAGACTCTGCAGATTCCAAAGTTGCAAGTTCTGAGCTGTGGGTACTAGATTAGCTCTTTTTATTTCCTTTCATTTAGCAGAACCCTGCAGAGCTGGGCAGCTGCCAGTCAGTCTGTCAAGACGTGAACTATTTTGGGAATTTTTATGATGGAACAATATTTTTTTGGTAAACAAACGGAAAGCTGTTAAACAGGGACCTTCACCTCACAGCTCCCGGTTCAGCTCCCTCACTGCTGTGATGCCACAGTGACTGTACTGTCCACTCTACAGATCTCCCTTCATGGCTCCAGCAGGGGCAAAACAAATAGCAGCTTTTCCTCCCCCCTTTTCATGAACTCAACAACAACAACAAAAAGCCCCCCACCCCCAAAAAAAAGATAAGAAAAAGAGTAATTTTGGTTTAAGCAGCAAAAGTGTTTTCTTGGTGGATTTAACCCCTCACATACCTGAAGGCAAGATGTATATTGACTCTATGAACAGTGTTACCCGTCCATGCAGCATCTAGCCACATCCCAGTCTGATTTCCTCAGGACTGCTGGAACAGGAATACAACCAGGAATGACACAGGGCTGACTGTGCACAAAAGGAAGACTTCCTTTTTCACAGTGTCTGTTAATAGGAAGCCCTGATAGAGTCACAGAGTGCACAGAGGAAGATGTTTGTAGGAAGAATGGAGCAGGGAAAGGAATGGCAGAAACCTTTGCCCCTCTAAAATGGAGGTACTGCATTTTTCAGGGGAAAACCCGTAAGAAGCCAGTAAACCCTTTTTGCTGCCATGGGCTAAAATTTTTTTCACAATTTGTATGTGTTGTGGAGAATCCAGTCTCACACGAGATATATCTGCCTCAGCCTTTGGGGGAACTGATTGATGGCAATCAATTGGAATGAGCCAACACATTTGTCCACTCCACACATGCTTTGTCCACGTCATGAAGGCTGTTTGTGGTTTTCCTCAGTTCCTGGAAAGTCCAGTCCAGCTTGTACGACAGTGCTGGCTCACGCAGGCCCCACTGGCAGCCCGTTAACTCCAGAGCATGCAGATCATTCAAGCGTCTCGAGGGATGGCATCCGCTTCTTCCCTCTGCCCCTTGTTCCACTGTCAAAGTCATCAAGGAGTTGTAGTTTGCCCCACTGAAAATGTGCCCAATGGGACCTTTTGCTTGCCCCATCCTGATTCTCCCTTGGGATCTCTCCTGTAGCTTATTAACTGTTCTCACTTTGAGACTCTGCTACAAATTATTTTTTCAGAGGAACCTTCAGTAAAGTTGCCTGTGAGCAACTGCACCTTCTCCCTGGCCAGCTGTCTTCTCTTCTCCATGGGGAGTTGCAAGCCCTGCACTTTCCTCTCTTGTCCTCCAGTTTCTCTCAGGTTTCTTCTGTTTGCTTTTGCAGCCTTGGCAGGCCAGCTCTGGCAGTCCTGTCTCTTACCTTTCTTCATTTCACTCTGACACTTCCTCAATTCCTCCTATGTCCATTCATATGTGTGATCCTCTTCTCATCTACAGGTGTTCAGCACCCTTCCAGAGCACCTTCCCTACCTTGTTGTTGTTTCTCTTTCTGCCCTCTGCACAGAGTGTCTTTCCTTAACTCTGTGGTCTGCTCTCTGCCATATAGGAGCAGAACTTACCTGGTCTCGCTGTGGGAGTGCCTGTGCTGTGTTAGAGTTGAGAGTCCCAGAAGTGCTGGGAGGACACGAGGTGAGCATCTCAGGAACTGCGGCAATGGTGCTGTGGGAGAGATGCACACCAGTCTTCAAGATCCTTGACATCTCCTATTCTGCAGCTGGATGTAGAGAAACTGATTTAGTCAGGTCCTTTGGATCCCAAGTCTACATTTTAAACAGATTCCTAAGCTGTCAAAATCCCTGCAGCTCACATCTCCTGTGATTACAGCTTCTGCTGTCTGTTGTTGGAGTCTCACTCCAATTTCCTCTTCTTGGTTTGGCTTCTCTCTCTTCACCCGCAAATTTCCCCTCTTTTCGTTGCAGCCCGCATTTTAGCCCCACAAATTGAATTTGTTTGTGCTTAGCCAGTCCATCTGCTCCACAGAGAACATACCCTATCCCCAGCAAACAGCCTAGCTCTTCTCCATTTTATCTTTTTCTCCTGAATTGGTTGTGCTTTTCTGCAGGGTGTTATCTTTTTTAGCACTCAGTGGCTTACCCAAACCAGTGTCGCTTATGCCTATCACTCCTGTTCCTCCTGCTTAGCCTCATTCTTCCCCTAAAGGAGCCTTCTGCTGCAGTTTTATTCCTTCAGCTTTATCCACCTTGGTCTAACCCATGTCCAGCTGCACTTTGTCTTCTATACCAGCCCATGAGCTATGCTTCAGAAAGGTCACTACACTGGAGGGGACACAATCCTATAGCAAGTCATGCCAATATAATGTGTTCTGCTTATGCTTACCTTAGGCCTCCTTGGGCCTTAGCCTATAGTTGTCCAGCTCTGTCTTCTTCATGTTAGGTCATCAGTGCAAGCTTTATGATCCCCTGATTGGACTTGAACATTTGTCACATGGAGGTGCAGCAGAATACATGGGGTTTGTCCCAGCAACTTCTCCGAGGTGACTTGGCCACAACTGCTTGTAGCTCTATGCACTGGACACCAAAAGGACCTTTTGCATCTATGTTTTTATGTCTGTTCCTTCAGTCAGGTGATAGATAAACACACCCACAAGGCTGGAAGACAACTTAGCCCCTCTGTGGCTGTGATGACACTGAGCTGGACTGCAGAGTCACTGGTGGGAGCCCTCCCACAAGGGTGTCTTGTACTTGGGAGGAGCAGGGAAGAGGTCTCAAATGACAGTGACGCTGGTGAAACCAGTGCCCTGAGCAAGACCTCACAGTCCCACCTCATCTGCCTCCATGAAAGAATTTCTTTCTTTCAGCTTCCAACCTGCAGATATCTCTTGGTCTTCTGTTGTTTATGACACTGCAATTTGTTGCCTTGGAAATAAGTGCTGTTTTATCCCAAACAGAGCCTAGAGTTTCACAGCGCAATCAAGCAAGAGGAGCAGATGGTTTCCCCCATCTCTTCTGTTGTATTTCCCATTATCCTCATCCGCAGTTGGATGACTGGAATCTAGGATTCAGTGCAAGTATCTGTGGCCCAGCTTTATCTACCTCAGTAAGCTGGGGAGCCATGTTTCTGCTGGGATGTAGAATATCTTTGTGTCTATCATCACCATTTTAGCTTCTTGCAAACAGAACTTCACCAAACGCCTAAAATAAACAACCTTTTGTTGGCTTCAGCGGTGTCTATGAGCGCTGGGCAGAAGGAAAGTTGAATACTTGCAATTTCATTTCCCAAGACTTTCTAGTATCTCTCCTTAAGCTTTCAGCCCCTCTCTAAGCTCATTTTACTGTTTTATATGTTGAACTTTGGACAATATACGCCTTGTACTCTCTGCAGACATTAGTATTCTTCTTTCCTGCAGCTCTCCTGGGCTGAAGCTCATCTGCAGTTTGGCAGCAGATGTGCTAGGTAGGACTAGGGGAACTGAGTGGAGGTTAGTTCTGGAAGCCGTTCTTAGAAGAGCTGTTGGTGAAGCGGCACAGTAAGATCATTGCTCTAATATGCACTTGGGGAATCAAATTGCTGTGGGGACTATGGGGCTAAGGAGTCTCCAGGATCCAAAATGTCTGGGAGAATCAGGACTCCCAAACCTGAGATTAATTGCTTTGCAGATTCAATCAGATTTGCTTGAATTCTGTTCTGAGGCTTATGTCCTGCCCAGCACTTTGCTGCTTGGATGTTGTTTTTCATTGCCAGAGCAAATAGGAATGAGTAAATTTAGGATGGAGATTAACAGAATATTTCTTCCTTTCATAGCAGTAGGATCTTTGAGCAGCTTTCTAGTGGGAACAGAGAGCAAAACCCTGATTGGTTTCAAGATTCAGTCTGGTTAGTTTATGAAGGGGATTATATAAATGCGGCTGTTAGAGCTTGTGGCTGGATTTAGTGATCCAGTGTCTCTGTCAGTTCTACCTTTCTGGCAGCCAGCTATATTTAAAATCCGTTTGAAGAAGTGAAAATTAGCCTTGAGGTTCAAATGTTCTGAATTAAAAATGGAAAATGAAGCAGAGGCCATTGAAAACTTTAGTTCTTGGTTATCCTTGCCTAGCAGTAGGCAGGCTGCAGAGCCAGGGCAAGTGAGGAGGTAGGCTTGTGGGAAGAAACTAAATTCCTGTAATATGGTCTGGAGATGTGGCACTGGGAGGGCGAGGCAGAGTCCTGTGGAGGGCAATCGTGAGTACTGGGGCAAGGAAGGAGGGCCAAGTGCAGTACTGCAGTAGGGAGTGCAGGCTCATGAGATTATGGGAGGAGAAATGAAGAGAGTTGCCTTTCTGCGCACACCGTATCTGGCTCTGTTACTTATCACTGAATTTATCTTTTCTGCAATGAGTAACTGACTAAGGCTCCTTGTGCTGCACCATTAATCTGTGGCTTTCCATTAACAGGCAGGTGCTTGTACCCAAGGGACCACCAAGCTGATTGCCAGAGATTCCTGGCACTGGGTACTATGGAGTTAAGGAGCCAGGCTGGAGTGTGCAAACAAACAGCAAGACCTGTAGTAACAGCCCTGCTTTGTGTTAGTGGGAAGCACAGGCTCCAACTTCTTCCGATTTCTCACCTGTCCAGACTGGCACAGAGAGAAAGTGCCTCTTGGAGTTGCAGAGAAAACCACACCTATTTACAGTGGATTCCCCAGGGCCCTCCCGTGGGGTATGAAGTCTTCAACCCTGGGCCCACGAGTCTTTCTTTGGTGTGGAGAATTCCTTACCATCCCTGGGAAAATCAGCCCTTCTTCCTCTGCTGCAAGGATTTCTCCTGTTTGTGGCCTAGGGCATTGGCCCATCCACTCCCTAGGGCAAGTCACTGCTTTCTCTTTTCTCTCCATCTGTACAGTTATCTCTGTCCTTTGCATAACTGTGCACTGAGGCTCTTTCTGTGAAAGCTAGACTTCCTGACCCAGCTCCTTCCCCCAGAAAGCAGAACTTGCTCTGCTCTGTTTAGGTTGGACCTGTGATCGTGTCTCTGTTTGTCTCAGACCCCACCAAGTTTCCCTGAGATACCAGCTCATCCTCCCCCTTGAAATACCCTTGATCTCTTCAGACTTCTCCCTGGTCTTACTGTTTGCTTTCCCTCTTTTCCCTGGTTTCTGCCTTTTCTCAGAAGGAATCCCGTGCTCTGGCCTCCTCAGGCTGGAGTGTTGTGTTGTTGTTTTTCCTTTCGTCGCTATGGGCAGGGATTTTGAAAACTGAGCCAAGGAGAGGGAGGGAAGAAGGGAGGGAGTGAAAGAAGGAGGGAGTGAGTACAAGGGCAGGGATAGAGAAAGTCAGAAGAGTGAGTAAATAAAGTGCACAGGGGAGCGGGGTAAGGAAGACACAGTGGAGGAATGAAATGAGGAAGGAGGATAGGGGGCATTGTAGAGATATACAGTTTTAGATAAAAATCGATGAGAGATTTGTCATTGGTTCTTTTATTAATAACACTATTGCAGCAGATAACAATATCCAGAGAAAGGCAAGGAACCTGCCCCCACCGTCTGCTTAGGACACAAGGCATGAGACGCTATTCAAGGCAAAGAGATCCTTCAGAAATTGAACATCCAAGCCTAGAGCAGTCAGTAGGAGCACAGGCTGCAGCAGAGAAAATGTTAGATGGGAATTTGGTGGGTAAGGAAACAATGCGAAGCACAAAGACCCAGAAAAAGTTATAGGATCTTCTTTCAGCCTGGGAGAGGGCTGACAGGTTTTTTGAGAACAGGGAAGAAAGTGGAGCAGCTAAGGAAGCTTAGGGCACTGCAGAGAAGCTACATAATTCTTACAACAAAAAGAAAAGAAAATAAGCCCCCAATAGTGCAAGGCAGCCTCAGGCAATAAGAACTTCTAAAAGCAAAGGCTGGTGATGTCTTGGAAAACAACAGTCCCCAGGACTGGACACAAGCACCTGAGGAGCAGAGTGCTAGGGACCAGCAGTTGTGTGCAGAAATACAGGAGGGCAGACAGAGACAAGGAACTGTGGACACAGGTCTTATTTTGATCCCAGATAAATTGCTGGGATGCTCATTAAGGATCTGCAAGTCCACAAACCCACCTGATCTGCTACATTGCAAAGAGAAATCTGCAGCTCAGTTTCCTTTGCAAAGGAAAATAATATTCCTGGAGATGCTAGAAGTTATGAAGTGTTTCCTGCTGTAGGAAATAACAGCAGGATGTCAACTTTCAAAAAGCCAGGAATAGTGTCTTTCACTTCTCAAGGAGACTAAGCAGCCATGAGGATTTGTACTGGCACTGCTGAAATACTGCAGAGAAGTAGAACCAAAGGCCCTGAAGGCTCAGAGCTGTTGTCTCTGGGAGCAGTGCAGGGGTGGTTTTATAGCAAGATGGAAACTAATCCCGAGAATATTGTAATGCCAGTTAGTGAGTCTGGGATAGACCTTCAGGTGGAATACTCTCATGGTTCCCCATCAGCCTTGCTGGGCAAAATAGGGGAGATGTAGGCAGATAAAGTTACTGAAAAGATGAAGCCCCTTCCATGTGAGCAGGGGTTGCAAGGAGCACAACATGTCAGTTTACAGAGAAGATAAATGAAAAAGGGATATGAATTAGAAAGGACTACAACTTTTTTAGGACAGACTATATATTTCAAAGTCTAAACCAGTGCCTTACTGATGAAGCTAAGAAGAAAATTCCACAAGTGTCCAACGTATTTAATTTAAGGATCCAGCACTGTCAGAGATAAGCTCTTGCACAGTTTTTGCTATCCCCAATGTCTAATCAGTCACATTTTTATAAACAAGTAGCCTGGGGGTCAAACAGCCTGTCAGCCTGTGTCCACTAGGGTGCTGTCTGACTGCTGTGCTGGTGACTGCTCCAGCCTCAGCACTGCCATCAGCCCAGACCCAGCTGCTTTCCCTCAGCGGCTCAAGGGAATTTACCATACTTTCACTCCAACTGCTTGTGTGAATTGTCTTTTTGCTCCTCAGCCCAATTCTGCAAGATGACTGGAAGCAACATTTTAAAAAGAAGAATCAGACTAGAAGTGAGGTAGATTTGCATGAAGGGAATAGCTCAATCAAAACTGAGTCGTGGCTGATGGGGATGGTGTGACATGCAGCCAGAGGTGGCCAAAGGGCAGCTATGTCTTGAATTGCATCACCACCACCCTACTCTGCAGGCTCAAGCTTTTCTTGCTGCAGAGAAGTACTGTAATCTGACTTGCAGGAGTTTGAATGTGCAAGTCTGAGGCTGCATCATCCAGTGGATGATTTTCAATATTGACTATCAGGATTGCAGACAATCCTAATACTGAAGACAAAGAGTAGGAAAAAGGGAAACAGATTCCTGAGGATTTGGGTGATTTCAGTGGATGGGTGACAGATGAAAGTCATTGTTCTGTGTAGTAAATGTTACATGACAAGTGTGGGAGCAAGGAGCCTGTCTGAGGAATCCCAGTTAAGCAAAGTCACAGCACAACTCTCTGAGCCTCAGTAGGTGGGACTGGAATCATTAACCCTGTCAGCTACACAGAGAAGCAGTGTAGGAGGGAATTTTATATGTAGGAGGTCAATGTGGCTTCACGTCTGCCAGGCACATCCCATGTGCACATTGTTGTGCTAGTTAGCCCTGAAGAGGTTACAGAAAGGAGATGAACTGGAGTGGAGTGAACATCCTGATTAGACCTAGAATAGTAATTAATATCAAGCACATAAAACTGTGCTTGACATGCAACAGAGATATTTAGGTCTAGTGTGTAATTGGTTTTCCCGGCAAAGAATGTCCCAGGGAGGATCCTGTGAGCTCATCACCCCTCATGGTGGCATTGGGAGGGTGTGGAGGGCAAGCAAAGGGTTATCATTTGGGGGGTCTTAAACATGTTTTCACTGTGCTTGGAGAAGGTGGCACATTAAATGTCAGGGACCCTCAGAAGTCTTTTTGGCAGTGTGGCTCTCATTGCTATGCCACAAATGGGACTGTAACATCAAGAGTGATGCTGGAAACCTAGCAAGATGGAACAGTACTGACTCTACCTACCCTGCCCACCTTCAGAGGACATGAGCATGCCCCAGGCTGCATCTGCTCCTGCTGTGAGAGGGCCACCAGATAATCCAGAACAGAGGGGTGAGAAGGACAAGGATGGCTTCAGTGTCATCGCGTGGCATCCTGAATCCAGCCAATGAGTTGCACAATTTATCCAGGTGGGGAAGGCAGGGAAATGCATGCTGGTAGCAAAAAGCAAAGACTTTTCCAAGGACTGAGAGCAAGTCCCTTGCAATCAAACTCCTGTGCTGATGCAGCTCTGTTTTGCTCTAGATTTCGCTCTGTTCCTGATAACTTTCTGGCCCTGTGTTGTGTTGCAGCTGCTATGTTTCCACATCCATGAGCCTTCACCTTCCACACACTTTATTTTGGACAAAAATATACAAAGCATCCTTTTTATCTGAGGAGAAAGCCATCTACCATGCAGTGAGGTTCCCACAGCTTTTTATGCTCTGTGCAGTGGAACTTTGCTTTTTCTCAACCTCTCCTGTCTCCATTGCAGCTGCTGCCATTCCTGCTTGGTTAATTTATCCTTGTCAGAACACATTTCCACACCAGCGGCACGATTGACCAGTCCTGGTAGGGCCAGCCGTGTTTACCCAACCCCTCCGCATCCTTCGGCAAGAAGCCTGTCGTTGGTGACTTTTCTGTTCACTTTTACCCACTAAAGCCACAAATTCTCAATGAATTCTTATGCCTTTTCTAGACCAAATTAAACTATCTGCAAAGTAAACATGTTTGGTGTTTACACGAGGCAAAACCAAGCTTGGGGGAAAAAATAGTTCAAGCACAGGCGGCTGCAAGAACGAGGAAAATTCCCCTGTGAGACAAGAGTTCCCAACTCAAGAAAGAATGATGCAAGTTTGTCCCTTTCGACATGTGCGTAAGCACTGTCTCGAACAAGGATGCTTCCCTGGAACTAGCTCTTCAACAGTTAAGTGAAACAAATTCCAGTTAGGACTAACTTGGATTATTTTAATAATGGAGGCTCAGCTGCCTCCAGGATCTGCCAAGGGGAAGCTGGGAAGGAAAGACATTGTAGGCTGAAGGGCAGGATTCAGCAATACCCTCTCCTCACTGCTTCCCTTACCTTCTTCAGCACAGTCTTGGCTGCACACCTTTGAAATCAATGCACTGCAAATGTACTTCTAGTGCTGGTCTTATACAGACTGGTAGGTGTGGAGTCCCTGCTCCTGTCCCATGGGAACTGGGTGGGGAGTGGAAGGAAGGGGAAAGCACCCATGAAGATGTCAGTATTTGAGGCTGGGGGTGTAGATGTCTCTGTTGCAATGAGTTCTCCCAGCTCTGCCTACTAGAGAAAGGGAAATGAAAAAGGGTGAAAAGTGGAAAACAGAACACTGAGAGCTCTCTTTCTTCCAGCCCCCAGCAGAGAAGGGGAAATGGCACTCTCCCACCTTCCCCAGGCCAGGGAAGGCATACAGGAGGAACCACATGCTGAACTGGAGCTTGCTCAGCCAGGTCATCAGCCTCCTCTGAAATCCCCCTGTTTTTCTCTCTCCCTTCCCTCAGGACACCACAGCTGTGAAGGAACTGCCATGCCCTGAAGGCAAGTTGTGTGAGTTGCTAGAGAGATTGTCAACCTCATTGGTAACCCTCCACCTTAAGGCACCAGAAAAGTCTGTCCTATATACAGGAAGGTAAAGGAAGGCATGTGGGAAAAATACATCTCAGCTTGCACTTCTGCCTTCCCCCTCAAGATGGTAAAGAAATATTGGGTTTGTATGCAAAGGTGTATAGAAAGTATTTAGCCTCTTTGTAAAAGACAAAAGAAAAACAGCGTGAATGGAGTAGGAATGATGATGGGAGTGTAGTGTCCTGCCAAGCCAGGCTCTCATCTATTTCTGTAGGACAATTTGGGCAAAGTATATCCTACATTGAATGCAGAATTTCTGTTGCCTTGCTCTTGCTCTGTCCCAGCTATCCAACTGAATTCTCTTTCACTTGCTGAGAAACAGATCAAGAGGACAAGGCTGGAAGTGCAACCATTGAGACCTTGTTAAGATGAATAGCATGAATTCATCTATTCAGTGGTAAAAAGAAATCAAATTGGTAAGTGCTGAAAAGAAACAATGATTGACAAGCCAGGATAAGGAAAACAAGGTAGGGTGGATGGTGCTTCTCTGTGAGCTGGGTGGGTAGGGAGGACAGGTCAAAAGGATGGCAGTGTCACTTAGCTCCTTTACAGACTCCACTCCTCTGTAATGACCTGGCCACGAGGCCCAGGGACAGGCAACAGATCTTGGAGAAATTTGCTGGTTGTGAGTCCTCGCTGTGGTTCATCCTCTTTGGGAGACATGTCTCATCTCTTTCCCCATTTACTTTGGGCTTAGGTTCAGGCAGGGGGAGCTGGGTAGTACTGCTCAGCCCAGAGGTGTTGCTAAACACTCAAGTATCTTTTCTTTCCAAAGAAAAACAAGTGTTTCTGTCCTGAAATGCTTTAGGATCAGCAGACCTGGAGCATCCAGTACCTATGGAAGGTCTAGCAGCTGTGCAGAGCTTTGCTCCACAGAATAGTTTGGCATATGCAGGTGGGAAGAGGCCAATGTTAGAGAGAAAGAGGAAGGAGACAATTAAAATCCATGCAAATAAGTTATCAGGAAGGCCCCAGTCTGCCACCTGCTCCCCCATCTCCATCTGACATCACAGTGTAAGAGCATGGGCCACCATGAGTGTGCCTATGCCTTAGGCAATGTCCCTCCTGGGATGTCTCAGAAATTATACTGCACAGGGAAGCCTTGAACCCCCTTGAACACCTCCGCTTCCTCCTAACTCTTCTCTATCCCAGTCAAAGGGCTGGCAGAGCTGGGCCTGACAGCCCTTGGTGGAAGTATGGGGGAGATAGCATCATGTGGGGCACGAGCAGGCAAGGCTGGGGTGGGGTGAGAAGGAGCTTGCTTCCCACGGGGCAGCAGTGGTTGTTGCCCTGCAGCCCTCCTTGCCTCTGCATCTTTGCTGCCCTGGGTGAGGTGGAGGTGGCACAGGGGAGGCCTGGCCACTCTCAGGTTCTTCACCTCTTTCTTCCCAGGTACAGGACTGAGAAGCAGGGGCTCCGCACGAAGCCTGCCACTGCGGGCTGGCCCGGACAGGGCTGCGGCGGCATCGGGCTGGGTCGCCGGGGCTGCCCGGGACCCCACCATGCGAGAAGCGTAGAGCGGCGGGAGGGCAAATAGGAGCGCAGAGGGAGAGGGTCCTCATTCGGTTGGGGGGTGCGAGATGCCGGGTAACCGTGGTGCGGAGAGACTAGGGGGTGCCGGGGGGTGACCGGCTGCGAGGGTACAGGGCTGCCAAGGAGTGGCGGGTGCGGAGCCCCGGGATGCAGGATGCAGGGATGCTGGGTTGTGGGGTGCGGAGTGTCAGAGTGCGAGATGCGAGGATTCTGGGCTGCGGAGTGCCGGGGTGCGGGATGTCGTGGTGCGGGATGTCGAGGTGCCGGTGTCCCGGCTGGTCCCACCCC
>VWZO01041619.1:0-12660 GCA_013396975.1 Bucco capensis
CCTCTGCAGTGTCTTCCTGCCTTCCAGGAAACCCATATAGATCCATATAGATCTCTCTTTCTATGTAGGGCCTTCCCTCTCCGGCTCACAAGACACCATCTCAACATTGTACTGCCTGACTGTCCATGGGTAAAGGTTTCCCATGCACCAGGTTTAGTGTACCCAAACACTAGCCCCTTACTTTGAGGTTGCCCTTAGCTCAAACAAGGTAAGGTAAATGCAAGCAGAAATGTTGTGAAATAAGTAAGATAGGCCACAGGTGCACAGAAATAAAAAGATAACCAAGTCTCCATCTTCCAAGTAGCAACATCAGCTCTAAACAGCTCACTCTGTATGTATCCAGATGACAAGCTGACAGATACTTCACAGCCCTCTGGCTGAAGATTTGGTTCTTATACAAACCTATAGCTTCAGATTGCATTCACACAAGAGGATGTGGGATTTTTATAGAACCAGATGCATCTTTTGGCAGGAGGTATATTATGCATGTGTGTGTGCGCGTGTGGAACATTCAAATTCAAATTCTCTTCTCCCTTCTCTTTCCTTCCAAAAGCAATTGTTAACTCAGGGAAGACATTTATGTTACCAGACCATTGTTTGCTTTTCCCAGTTTCAGAAACGCTGTTGTACTTTGAGAATGGCAGGATGCGATGATCATCACCATAGATGATAAACAGTCACCTCGCTCCTGGTCTGCTAAACCACTGTAAGAGAAAATGTTCTTTGCTGTTTGGCAAAGACAAAGTCTCAATACAAAGCTTCTTCCAACATGGAGCCTTCTGCCACATTTACAGATGTGTAACTGGAGGAAAACAAAGGCTGCCCTGAACTTGCAGAACAATCAGAAGAGTCCATTCACCTTGTTCCCTACCTGACTCAAACACAAAATGTCTGTTTGGAAGGAATAAGTTAAACTTAATGAAAGCATAAACCCATTTATTTCAATGAGTGAGATAAGGTGCAAAAAACACCTGTAATCCCTACTGGTTTTATGTGCACTAAAAAAAGTACTTCTATCAGCATGATGCCAGCCTATCATTTGTCAGATAATTTTCAACATTTTCTATGTTATGCTCTGCTTTTTAGGCCTCAATTCAGCAAAGCATTCAGGTACTCTTTATTTTTAGGTCCTCTAGCAGGCTTCAGAAAAGCATACATTTTGAAAGTAAAGTGCTCTGCTAAACTACGTCCTTCTCAGGACTAAAGAGAAGGATCACACAAAAGCAAAGCAGCACTGCTTTCCCTCTAGTCACACTTGGTTTATTCACTTGCTCTTGCTGTGTGCAGCTGTTGATTGCTGGCAGTGTGCTCAGATGGAATTTGAGGGAATCACAGCTTCAAAGATGGTAGGTGCCAGCTTTTAAAACAAGCTTGTATAAACACAGGAAACAAAAGCATCCATGTAAACAAAGCGAGGCAATACCTGTATTCACACCTGAGCAAATACACACACTTTTATATGCAGCCCTGAATCAGCAATGCTCCAGCAGGTTATATAACATTTACTATATCAGCAGATGTAGCTCTCATTTCTGCTACTCCTTTTCTCTTTGCTTCATGATCAGAGAAGCAGTTGGACAGTCTCCTAGTCTTGCAGCATACTAAAATATATGAAGAGGTTTCAAAAGCCCTAACAGTTTCTCATCTATACTGAACTAGCATTATAGCTGCACTCAGGGAGTGGAGTCTGCCACATATCATTGAATTCCTATATTACTTTGAATTGTCCCTGTACTTTTTGAATTTCTGCACTTTGTGCCTGTAAGCATGGGTTTGTCATTTTTCTTGCTGAGGTTTTGGGAGGAGAGAGATGTTGTATGATTTTTTTAAAATAATGAGATTGCAAAACATCCTCAAATTCAAAAGGCTTCTAGAGGCTTCATGTAATCACAGAGATCAAAGGACCAGCAGTAGGAAAAAACCGTAACATTCCAAATATTGAGCATTTCCAAATTCTCTGCCACAAAAGAGCCCCCAGATATCTCACTACTTCAGGGAAAGCAGGTTGCTTCCTTACAGTGTTTCCTGCCTCAGCTCCTTCCCCATCCTGCCATTAACTATACCAAGAAGAAGCACTATCTCCATGGTTAGTGTAAAATAATCTAGATTTTATTTCCAGCTCTGTTACAGAGTGGCAAGTGCAAGTCATCATGGAGCTGTGAGCCTTTTGGGGGCTACGCAGGGTCACTGTAAGTACCAGGTAAATATTGATCCTGGACATGCTGCCAAAGCATATGGGGCACACTTGACTGACTACTGCACTAGTTTGGCAGGCTCCTGGGTTATTCACTGTTAACCCTTGTATGGGCTTAGAGGTAGAAACATTCATCCTTGATGACAGTTGACTCAGACTTGACATACGTTTCTGTATGAGATTTACAAAGATTTAATATTACTTCAAGGCACTTGCAGAAGTCCCTGGGGGAGTTCATCCATGGGTGTTAGATGGAATGCTGAGAAGACAGTTGGATGCCTAATTTTCATTAAGTTAACTCATGCAAATATTTTTGTAAGTCCTTTTTGGCACTAATCCCTCTTGGCTTCCCTTCCCTCTTCTCCTTTCCCCTTCAGTCTTTTAAATAAAGGTAGCATTTCGCATAAAGATATGGTGCAAGGCTCCACTCAATGCCTATAAAATGCTTTTCAACTCTGGCACAAGTGCCTAAGTGTACAGTATTCAGTGAAACTGGAAATAGTGGAGATTTTTATGGAGAAGATGTGCAAGCTCTGTTCTATCAGATACATTCACCTCAAATTTCCCTGGCGTCAACATCATACAGTTAAAAGAGTGCACCAAATCCCCAGGGCTCTTCGTGCCTTTTGGCACTGCAATTAAATCCCCCGAGTCTGATTTCCATTTCATCCATTTCTGCATGACTGAAGCAAAAGATGTGGTTTGAAGGATAAAAGAACACAAGATATTGTAGCTAAAGCAATGTAGCTAAGTCTTAGTTATACCTTGTTATCTTCAAAGAGAAGACAGATTATTATAAAGCAACTGCATTACAAACAAAAAAAGTACAAAGAGAGTAGGAAAGGATGGAAGCACACAACTGACAAACTAGTAATTTGGTAACAGCAAGATGAAATACAACAAGTGATTTGTTTATCAGACCATTCTATTAACCTCTAATGCAACCATTCATCTTTTTGAACATTCCATTTTGTTATTAGACCTTAATAGCTAAATTAGCATCTTGCAGACCAGGCCGGGAAATAAAAAGAAGTACAGAGGTTCAGACACAACACAGTCCCTTCATCTATTCTGCACAAAAGCTGCATCAACCCCCATTTTATAATGTGGTTGAATTCTTGTTCCAACATCCTCCTCTGGCTGCACTGTGCTGATGAAGGAGGCATCACTCCTCCACCTGCAGGCCACCTTTCCAGAGCTGTTCACACATAGACCTGCTCCTGGCAGCCCTGCTCACCTCCTTTGTGTCAAGACTGTATAGGTTCACTAGAAATCTGCAAGCTACTATGAGCTTATTTCGACTGAAAAGGATTAAGGCATAGTACAGCTTATAACCTCCTTTCCTGGCAGGGTGTGCAGATGAGTGTCTAGTGACAAAAAGGCCCTTAAGCCAACACAGCAGCAGCTGAGAGAGAACAGGTGGATAAGACCGCAGTCCCCCATCTGAGCCCATTTGGTTGTGTAAGATAGAGATGCAGTACAGTTTATGCTTTATCCATTTAGGCAGGAAAAAGAGGAAAAGGAAAACAATCAGACAAGAGAAAGAACCTAAGCCAAAACTTTCCTTTTGCTACTGGGCCAAAGAAAGGCTGGAGAGAAGGTTAGATGTGGTGGTTTGAGTAGTCAGAAGGATGGCCTAGGTGCTATGAATATTAGATTATTTTACACAGCCTTAGCACAACACATTGAAAAGGATTGAGCTCACAGAGCCCCACTGGGGCACAGTGGCTGGAGTTGGGAACTGGACTTGAATGTTGTCCAATTTGGAGGACACATTTTTATGCCCCAGCTGAAGTTCCTGAGGGGATACAGGAAAAGAAGGGTCCAACTTTTGAACCATGCCAAGTGTTAGCTACCACATTGCCTGTCTGCATCAGATTTGCATAATTTCGCCCTTTCTCAGTAGAAGTACATGCACCTGGAGAGCTTTGATGGCAAATGCATGAGTGCCTGGGGAATTCTGGCACCACCAGGGTCAGCTGGCAGCTGAGAAAAGGTTCAAAGGCTCTAAATACTGAGCTTCAGGGACCAAGTTCTCTGTCCAGGAGACACGACAAGAGAACTGATCCTATTGACTATTTTATTTTAAATGGTTGGACAAATGTTACTTCCATGATTTGAAAGTTGCTCTCACAGTTCTCAGCCCACTTTGTTCCTGAAGTGTCAGTAATCTATTAAAAATCCCACATAATAATCACTCTTACTCCATTCCTTTCTCACATTCTTTTGCATCCTGATGTACTCATCCTTTAAAAAGGGGACAAATAATAAATGTTGTTCCTAGATCTCTGCCAATTATATGAGTGGAGACTGTTGTCAACCACACTGGGGAGAAAGAAAGGCATCAAATTACCTGTGCTGTCAGCTAATACCAGAGTAGATTCTATGTAAAACTGGTTATATTCACTCCAATTATTTGGTGCAACAAACTAGGTTACTTCATGACAATCCTTGTAGGTGTAACATGACATATTTCATGTTCCATCTACTAACTGGAAAAGGATTCCACTCTACTCTTCTTGAAGTCCATGTAAGGCATACTCCAAATTTAAGAAGATGTAAGAAAAAGGCAAAAAACAATAAAGTATTATTTTCTGGTCAGTAAGATGCTTTAACTAAAATATTATTGAATAGTAACAAACATACATGAAAGCTAAAGAACTTCATTTGATGTGAATATCTTTTTGAAATAAACAGTCATGTTTGATTATTTGTAATCCAGTATAATCCACTGTGTAATGTTAAATATTTTAAGAGAATTTTTCTTCTATTTGTTCTCATCATGGTTGGCCTGAAGCCAAAAAGGTTTTATTTTTAACACTCCAGTGAAGGTTTTGAATTTCTTTCATGTTGGCTCTTTGTATTGAAATTGATTGTGCATAGCAAATTCACAAATAGGAAAAAAATATGGCAGCATATATCCCTTTTGTAGGCAAACTCCTGGTCCCATTTCCCAGGATTCTGCAGCAGGATAGACTCTACAAAGTAGCTGCTAGCAGAAATAAAAGAGACCTATAAGTATGGAAGAACATTTAAAGTTCTGCCTTTGCACCTACAAAGACAAAATACAACCAGTTTCTCTCTGTGCCTCTGCCAGAGAAGCAGGAGGCAGATTTCTTCTAACACTACAGAGCTGAGGATGCCACTGGTGAATAAACTGAACCTTAGCCAGGTATAGAGATCTTGAGAGAGTCTGAGTTGTTTATGGACTGAAGCCAAGGCCCAGGTTTTATTATACAATTTCAAATATACTGTTTAATGGCATTTTGGAGACAAAAGTTGAAGTAAGTGAATCTCTGTAAGAAACTGTTTTCCTCTTAGAAGGCAATGCAGCAGTTTTTCTCTGTTAGCTTTTCATTCCCTGACAGGAAGCATGCTTTTCTCCTCCTCAGGATGCAGCTAGCAGATAGTTTGCTGTGACTATTCTGTTCCTTCTGGTGCTAATAGGTATTTCACAGGCCTCCCCACTCTGTTCCCCATGAAACGCTGCCATGGCCCCTTCCATCTGCTGGTCTGAATCTCAGCACATTTCAGAATTTGAATTTAAACTTTTAGAATTAACTATGCCAGATTTGAAAGTCTGTAGCCCCAACATATATTAGTTTGGCTTTCCCCTCAGGAGGTTTTTTGACTCAAACAATGAAAAAGCATTTTAAGTACAGATTGCCTTTCATTGCATTCCAGCTCTGGAGTAGTTAGAACACAGGTTATATTTCCAAATATTATTTGGCAAATATCAAACTAGAAACATGCTTTCTTTAATGAAAATGGAGATTCTCTAACGATCACCTGTCTCTGGGAGCTGAGGCTTTAATTAAAATAGCAATTATTGCAAGACTTGTAATGAAACTGCCAGTTGGCTGTGCTGAATGTCTCTCATTCCTGCCCTGCTCACGCAGGCTTCTAAGACATAGCAACTCTTTCTTCCTAAAACTTTCTTCAATGTAAAAATATAAGCTGCGTGAGCAGCCCAATTCTCTTGTAAGATATTTGCATAGGCCTATAAGCTCTTTCAGAGAGTCCTTATTTTGTGTTCATTTACAACTAGCAGAGAGAGTGAAAAGTGGCAGGGAGAAACTCATTCCAGGAGTTCTGCAGCAATCTGCAGCTTAGCAAAGGTAATTTGTGTAGTTACAGCTCTTCTTTTATTGAACACATCTGCAGCAGTCATTGAATTAGGATGTTTTCTTTATGCCTCCTTGAAAGCTAGTATATGTCCTGGGTGGAAGTTTGAATTTGAAAAATGTTCATATAGTATGTGACCGGCTTTGGGAATACAAAAGCCAGGCTATTTGATCCTGTGAACCCACAGAAATAGTACAACATACACAAAAAAGGAGACACTATAGGAAGGACTCAGGAGTAAACAGCTATGCATTTGTTATTATCTCACCCTAAGATTTTCTTATTAAGACTTATTGTGGTTTGGTACAGAAGTGAGCTGGGGCATGAAGTTGGAGGTCAGGTGTATGAATAATGGCAAGTAAAAAAAAAACAACAACCAAAACCCAAACAGTTTAAAAGATTGTTCAGAGGTTTTTTCCATGTTTAAAATAGAATTTATAAATTCTATTTATACAGCAGCCTTAAAGTACAATTAGAAGCAATTCAGAAATAAAACCCTAATCATGGCTAAAACAAGTTCAGCAGCAGGCAAAAGGTAGAAGAGGACCCACAACCACAAGGTTGATGTTACCCAGACAAAAGTAGGAGGAATAGGGGTACTATCCCCTCACAGTGGCTGAAAGGGATACAATGGCAGGGGATACTTCCTTTAAAACCCAAGGAAAAATTCTGTTTGACCAAGCCAAAGTTGTCTGCCACTCATTTCCTGTCCCTCCTAGGTTCTGAAATGTTCAGAAGTAAAATGATGACCCATTCTACTTCTGATTTTCTTCCTGCACTCCTGCATTTTAGCATCCATCTTGCCACATCTAGAACTACAAGTATTACATTCACAGATATCCAGGGAAAGAAAAAAACAAACATCCAAAAAGTGTAGATTCCACGTAGTAGAAGTTTGTCAAAGTTTTGCACAAGAGACCAACTATTAATCTTCCTTTCTCCACAAGCTGTGCTTACATCCCCCCATATCAGAAAAGGCACATTTATCAGTGATCTGTCTCTTTCCCATTCAAGCAGCTGTAAAAAAAACAACCATCAACAAAAAAAATCCACAACTATAACCAACCAACAAAAAAAAAAACCAAACCAATCAAAACTATTACAAATTACTTTGGAATACAAAGGGAAATCTCTCCATTTTGTAACTTTGCTAATTTTACATGGAATGAGGATTCTTTTCCCCTCATGTTTCATGCTAGTGAATACTTTCTAGGACATCATATCTTGCTATCAATCTACAGCAGATATTAATCCAACATATATTCTGTATGGAGTCACCTTCTGCAAACCTTGCCTGCCCATAACTATGCATAAAAATGCAGCTCCTGGAAAAAAAAAGATTGAATTCTTACCCTAGGGGAATGGAGGACGGAAGTAGTTATTAATAAATCCAAATGTTAGACATAATTCAATATGTAAAGTTTTGACAGGGACGATATATTGTACTTGCCTATTTGTGAAGGAATGGCAAGGCAGGCCAGACATTGCTATTTTTCCTTGAAGATTATTCATTTTTTTTCATATACTTTTTCAGGATGCATGGTTCAACTGCCTTTTAACTAGGAACCCCCACAGGAATCATGTCCTGGCCCCTTCTCAACCATGTCAGTTCAATGGGTATGCAACTCCAGTGAAGTGAAATGCTCCTTTTCCCTGTTTAACTTTCAAGAGCAGTGAGATGTGCTGGGTTTTCTTTTCCTTTCTTTATGATTGAGAAAACCAATCTGTGTGTTGCAATTGAATACAATTATGGAGCCACCCATGACTCCCAGATGCACTGTATTTACAAAAAGCTCTGTTTAAAGAGCTGTTAAAGGACCCTTAAAAGACCCAGGAACTGCCAGGAGGAACACATTCCCCAGCTTCATCATTTGCACAGGTACTGCACTCCAGCAACTCTGCTCACATATATTATCAGCACAGGGATCGTGTCCAGGATAGTTTTGGACTGCAGCTTCTAGATGCAGAGATTTGGGGAGGTAGAGACTAATCAGCAAAGGCTGCTGTAGCAACTACAGAGTTCCTCAGGACTGCCTAAGCTTTGTCAAGGGCCACTTCAGGCCCCAGAGCATGCCAGAAAGCAAGACTGCTTAAAGCCACCCTCATCCACATTTCTCATTTCATCACATTTCTCCAGATTACAGGCTACACCTCTGAAATGTGGCTCCAAATTTCAGTCACCCTTGACTAATGAATTGGTGTTATTTTGACACGGGGTTTGCCCCTGTGTTGCAAAACTGCTGAGAATAGAGGGATGCTTCACAAGCAAAATTGATGCTGTGACCAAGAGGGCAATCACAGCCCCTCTGACTGCACTCAGTCCCCTGACTTGATGCAGCTCCAAACGGACAGCACAGGGGAGGGACACTCATTCCTTGCCGGGCTGGAGCCTAAGAAAATACCTGACCCCTGTGATGCCATTCGGTATGTCAGAGTGACACTGGCATGTGCTTAATATAAATGCAGTGAAAAGGAATATGTAGGAGGTGTGCCCTGAGTCTGGCTATGTCCCAGGCTCACAGCTGGAGAACCAGCTGTGTCCCGGCTCTGAAACTCTGCCAAGTTAGGAGCTTCTCTGCTGCCACTCCTCTTTCTCCTTACTGCTACTTCTCATTATTTTCCCTTTTGCCACACTTCTGCTGCATAAAAATTGCCCATCTGACAAAGAGTATTGCAGTCATAATCTTACTGTGGGAACAGGGGAACACACCTTATATACAAAGGCAACAAATGGAGTTTATTGTTAGTCTAATTAATGCTTCAACAGTAAAATCAAAATCAATTAAACAGTTATTCTAAGTCCTGTTACAATCATGCTAACATTTACAGTAGCTATTATCTAATTATTTCTAACTCCCATTAATAGTTAGTCATCAGCTTCCTGGTATCTACATCTTTTGTCATGTCACACTCAACTTTCTTATGAGTAGCAACAACAAATAATTAGCACCCTAAGATCCTCACTGGGAGAAGTATGCTGTTGATGGTCAGAATTTCTTCCTCCTGGGTCCTGGGTCTACTTGGAGTTTTCACACAGTCTGTTGTCATCACTTTCTGAATTGATGCCCAACATTAACTACAGAATATTCACTTGGGAGTTGTTGGAACAACCTATATGGTATAATTTCTTTAGGGTAAAAAACCCTTGAAATTTCATAGAGTTAAGCTAACACAAAAAACCTGTTCAGGCAATTGCTAGTTCAGCTAAAACAAACTATTGTAAGCTTGGGACTAGACAAGGCCTGAAATGGCCTGCAGTAAGGTGAAACAAAAAGTCTACAGTTTTTTGGTAGCAATGGCAACATCTTACAAGGTGCAGTGCTACAAAAGCTGTGTTCACACTGGTACTGCTGATGCACACACACTCATACATACCAATTACTTTTGTCAGTAAAACTCTGCTTACCTGATCTTTTTCCAGTTAGCCTCAGATGAACTGCAGTCAAAGTGTTAGATGTTATTCCCCCAAACACCTGAGGTTTTCTTTCAGGCTGAAGTTGCTCAGTTCTGTTCACAGCAGATAGAGTCATACTTTCATTTCAAGGAACTCTGCTTGTGGTTTTAAGCCTCCATCCTACTCTGAATTCTAACGTTGAGGAAACACTGTAGCCATTCAGCGCTGAAATTAAAGTTCATTTTCCTCTGGCAACAGTAGTGTTACTTATAGCCATTACTAGTATAGGTAGTGGAGTACAGGTGAAGACAAAAGTATATATTTTTATATATACATATACACATGTAAGCTCAACACTTAAAATATGGTATTAAATGACAATGTATCACACCTCTAACTAATCTCAGACATTTATAACAGAAATGAATGAACACCTAAAATCATAAATTTTACATTGCCCGTTTAATGAGATACTATATTTTTTCACAGACAGCCTGAGTCTTGGATAAACCCTACTGCTTTATAAGTGCCTATACTTCAAAATAAGTCATCTTACAATCTACAGTGTAAAATAACCTGCAGTAAATTAGAAGAAAGGGGTATTAGGTAGAGATTACAAGGAGGGAGCAGAAGCAGATAACTCCAGGGCAGACTTCCCCTCGTATTATCCATGCATATTTAACACCTGAATTGTTGCTAAGTTGCCAGGGCTTTAAATAGGAGAGAGAATCTAATTTCTGGTTTAAAACAAATATTACAGATTGGTTAGGTAACTGAAGAAGCAATATTTCATTATAAGACAATCAATTTAACAGATAATAAATTGCTGGTGTAATTTTGATTTTTTTTTAAACTTACCTTCACCCAGGATGTGAGAAATATCATAAAACTGTATATGTCTTAGAACTTCTTTAAGAAAAGATCATTAAAAACAAAATTGTCAAGAGTTGAGTTGAAACATGTGAAATCTTTCAGAGTAATGAGAAAGATTCATGTGTATGTATTTATGAGTTTATCCAAGTTCAATGTGTAATGATTCCTCAGATTTGACCTGATTGCAGTAAGAGTTGGGTTTCTAAATACCTTCAAAAATCTGGTCTTCACAGTCACAATTTCCATTTTCAGGAATAGTAGCTTTGCAATTCTCACAAAATTACTCTGAGAATAAATAGAAGAAAGTAAATGATTGAACTCCTTGGTAATTGAGACTATGTGGGTACCTTTGACAGGTGGATAAACATACATGTTTGCCTTCAGGGCAATTTGACAATTTTCAGCTTACATCAGTTTTCCAGTAATTAGGGGTGAGAAGGAAACAGGAAAGCAGAAGTAGGAGGACTTTAGGATCAAAGATAAATGACCTTGACAGGAAGGATGATTTTATCTATGCAGAAGGATGCAGCATAAGCTGACAACAGTGACAATGCATTAGAAGTGCATGTGGAACATATTATAAGTGCAAATAAGTGCAAGTTCTAGTAATGTTTGAGTTTCAATTAAAAGCACCCATGTTGCAAAAGCATGGATTTCTCTAGATACAGTCAGTAAATGTTTAGTTGCTTCAGGTAGTATTTAAGCTCCAGTGTCTTCAGCTGTAGTCAAAAAAAACTGGCTAGCAGAAATTTTGCAAATAAAAGGAACAGCAACAACTGAAAGAAGCAATAGTATAAATAAGAAACATTAAAAAAAAATAGGAGTAACATCTGGCTGTCATGACACAAAATTCTCATCAGTTTCAACAAGAGTAAGGGTGATTATTTCTGTTTTCCACTTTCTGTAAAGGCATCAGGTAAGTTTAGTTTTGGCTCAAGAAAATACTGAAGTCATATGGAGCAGCAGTCTTTTCACTAATGGAAGAATAGCAGATTTACCATTCTGATGTGAAGAGTAGTGTCAGAGATTGTACTCAATCCTGTTAAGTAATGAGTCATCCTGGCTGGAAATACACACTGAAGTAGTAACGTTTATTGCCTCACCTGAAGTCACAGGCGGAGGGTAGATGCTTCTGGCATGGAGTTGTATGATACATAAGTATCACCCTTCCTGGACCAGAATGTCCTACTAGTCAGACTGCTAGAACATCCTTACCATCATGGTGTGGTATTTATTGACCCTGAATGAACCACAAGCATGCCTTATTGTATTTCATAGTCATTACCAAGTCCTAGTAGCTCTAAAGTCAGTGGTCCTGTTCCTCTCGCTATTGCAGCTTTTTTTTAATGGTAGCCATAAGGATAACCCAGGAGGATTTACCACAAGTATTTCCACCATCTACTTTCTGGCCTAGCCCTGCTTCAGAAGATCTCCTATGTCCTTAATAGGTTCCAAGTAGGATCAAGAGATCTGAGAAGGGAAGCCAGCAGATTTGCATTAGCTCTCCTGTCTTTTGCTACAGCTTCTTAAGCTGTGCAGTTAGTAGGGGTAACATTAAGAGGCTTTTAAAGAATCTGTAGTGTTCTGGTATATAGCCAGTTACTATCATAATCAAAGAAATAATAGACTCTTCCTTCAAAAAAGAGACATGACCTACTAATCTACGGTTTTAAAGAGCACATTCATAATGAAATGCGTCTTAACGGGCATCCCTCTGTTTTCCAGTTGATTGCTCCTGTTGGAGCATATTTGCACAAATGGAGTTCACCTGCCCACAATAAGCTGAGCATTGCAGGCATTTCTGATTTGGTAATACTCTGCATCCATTTCACAGTGGTAAACGATCATGAAAGTCTATGAGAAATAAGAAAGCACTTGACAATCAAATATGAAGCCAAAGTTTAGCTCTTTCTGTCCTCACCAGATCCATTACCTTATGATCCACCTAGCAATTGTTTTCTCTTAAGTTCAGTGTGGGAAATTAGTATACATTCCTGTCAAGAAGTAAAGAAAAGGTAGTGAGCACTGAGCCTCTAAGCAGAGTAGTATAGTATAGTATGGCTAGGCTTCGCGA
>VWZO01041620.1:0-10064 GCA_013396975.1 Bucco capensis
TAGTCCTAAGGTTCATCTGCCAGGGCCTAATTCTGCAAGTGCTGAACTGTTAATAAGAAGAGGTAGCCTAGCCCTTTGCCATATCTTAAAAAAAGGAAGCTGTAGTTGCTATTGCATTGTTTTTGGAATCTGATCTAGAATGTCTACAAACTACACTGTCAGAGATCCTTGGGATGCTAGTGTTTAGTTAGCAATTAAAGTCTGGGCTGCTCTGCTCCATGGTAGCTGGTGTGTTTAAAGGCAGGCATGGAAGCACCAACGAAGGCACTCAGACCTCTTAAAGATTAAAAGAGAGCTGCTTTTGGAGTTTGATATTTTGGTGGTAGTTGAATAGCCTTTTCATGATTTCTTCAATCTGACCATGGCTGTTCACTGAATAAAGTTCAAAATTGCACCTTGCACAGTTACCATATATGGTTAAAACTCACTGCTTTTGATTTTCCTTTCAACATCAAAGCACTAGAAAGAGCATCTTCACTGAGTTCACTGACGTTGTTTAACAGGGTGGTCTGTAAATAGCTAGACTATTAGGTTTGCTTACTATATTAAAAGTACAAGGCTTGCATCACATACATGAAGTCTCTTCTTAATCAAGAATTGCAACATATCTTGGGAAAAGAAGGGAAATGTAATTTATCAGGTAATAGTTCTTATCTCAGAATGAAAAGCAGTGATTCTGAACTGTGGCAATCTGTGCAGAACATACTGACCTTCTGAAAGGTCTTTTCTAACTTAAATGATTCCATGACCTGAAACAGGTTGTTACTTTGTCTTCAAAGTAACAGAACAGATTTTAAACCCATATTGCTGTTTTCAAAATAAATCTCATTATGTCAGTCATGCAGACAAGGAAACTGTAAACTGGAACAAAAAGAAACCAAACCATTGTGAAAAACCCCTGTACTAGGTACACAAAGGGAATTGGGAGTGTGACCTGTATGCTTTAGGGAAAGCTGAGACAGTCTGAGGAAGCAGCAGCTCACACACTGCTGTTTTTGCAGCCTGAGAATAAGATGCATTGTTAGTGAGATAAAGACCCAAAAGTACAGATAGATTCTGTGAAAATATATTCCAGCTATTTATCAGGCCTAGCATAGCTGTAAAGTCCTGCTAGAATTTTCTCTCAAGTAAACTCTCTCTCTCTCATCATCAAATAAAACATTTGCAGGGACCAAACTTGTAGCCATAAATGTACTCCTGTGTTCAAACATAGCTACCCTTTAGAACCATCTCAAGATACTTCTGTCTAAGCCCCCATTTTGTAGTTGTGATAGGTGTCAGGAACATGAGGCTATCTCTTTCTATATGTATTAATCATGTAACATAATTCTGCAAGATGGCACACATTTACTCATGGGTTAAGATTATAATTGCATTTCAAAGCTGTTCTCTTGAAACATTCTAAAACAGATTATGTTCTTAAAAACTCTGTTCTTTCCTTTGCATGTTTCAGTACTACATCCCATTAAAGCTGTGTTTGAAGTTACTAGGATTTGTTAAAAATTTGATAATGCCTAAGCAGATAAGAGATTATATGCTTTATGTATATATTTGAAGGATTTGTTCCAGCTTGGATACAGTGTATTAATTGGCCACCTACAGTGAACAGCAGTGTTTAATGTTTAGAACCCTTTTCCTCATTGTTTTCCAGGCAGAAGAGCATGTAAGTATTCTTTTTAACTAAATTTGCTAACTTTCTGGAACACATTTAAACAATGTGTGCTACTTGTGTCATATTACATTAACTTCACTTCTCTAGACAGGTTGTATACATATGTAATAAATAGCCCCTCAGGGATCAGGTCTAGATTAACTGAGAAAAACGTACTCTGCTGTACATTAAGTAATTTACAATATCTCAGTAAACATTAGAAAAGACATGTTTGTCTCACCAGAACAGGTTAACAGTGCCTGCAGACTCAGTAATGATTGTAGAATGTTAAACTATCAAGTGGAAAGTTATAATCACTTTAAATAGTCTAATTTTTTCCCCTGAAACATCAGACTATCTGGAGTTTGATACCATGATGTCTCTAATAACACTGAATGTTTATGACACAGAATGAAAGTAGTAAAGAAAGACACCAGTTCTGCAAAGGATCTAAACAGAGTGACTTAAAACTGAGAGAGGGAGGCTTGGAGAGAAGACTTGTTTAAGTGGGTAATCTTTTATTTAAATATTATTCTTTTAAAATTAAATGGCAATATCTGCAATTAGAGATGAAAGGGAGTTTAGGCATGCCAGCTTTATTTACATATCACAAAACCCCTGTAGCCTCTCTGTTGCTATCAACTCAATTCTGCTGATAATTGTTTAAATGCAGGTATAGTAAATGTGCTGTTACTGGCTTTGGTTTTTATTGCCCCAGTCCAAATATAGTTAACAAAGAGTGTTCTAAGTAAGCCTATGAAGGTTATTTCAGAAGACTTCAGAGGCTTAACATGGACATTCAATACAGCTCTAGAACTTGTTAGATTTGCAAGTCACAGCTAACATATGCCACGTAACATATATAGAGAGAGAGTACAGCAAGAAATAAAAATTACCTTTTCATGTTAAATGAATGTCTCTGTTAGCTGCATTAGTTGGCTGTGTAGATGTAAGTTTTCCCAAGCCCTAAAAAACCAGCAGTCATTGCATAGCACTCAGCACTCATATAAGCTTCAGATAAACCCTGTAATAGAAGAAATGCAGTGATTTCAGAATTTAGCATAGCTGCCTTGTCTTTGATACACAGAAGGAGATAGAAAGTAGGCTAAATTCCAAATGAGGAAGCATGTTTAGAATTCTGTCTTAATTGATCATTTAAGGACAATCATCTTAATTGTTTAATTACATTATTGAACTGTCTTGAAGTCAGGCAAGAGGCCCACCAGCAGAGAGAAATAACAAACTCTAGGAGGAGAGTGGCTGGAGTAGAGGGCCATAAGCCATGGATTCTGGAGAAGCCATTTAACACTGTTTGCTTGTCCTGAACTAGAAATAATAAATACTTCATTATACTCAATTATTGGAGATCCTAAGACAAGAAACACTATATTACAAATAGTCATTATTATTTCACTATATATTAGCTTTGCAACAAAAACAGCTGAAGAGTTCATGTGTGGAGTAAAGGTAATTCAATATACATTATGTAGGAATGACTCAAAACATGTATGAATTGCATATGAAAATGTTAAAGTAACTGAAAAGCAGTTGAAGCAAATATTCATAAACTTTGTGGCTGTCTGTAGAAGAGGTAAATTAAACCCAAGGTGTCATATTTGCTTAGTCACTTAGTCTGAGGTTACAGAAGCAGTTTGATTCATTGTACATGTACTGTTTGGGGGGAGAGAAAAAAATGTTTACAGGAAGATGACAAAAGTAAGAAGGAGGAAGACAGAGAGGAGCAAATTTTAACTTCAGAGCATGGGAGGACTGGCGAGTTATAATCCTGTGAAACCAATATCAGCTGGGGTCAGAATCTCTGCATGCAGTTTGTTTCAGGTAGGGCTGACTCTATCTGCTGTTCTGAGCAATCCATCTATAAGGAACAATGGAAAAGGCATAATGTGATGTTTTTCAGTTGAGGACCTAACATAATGACAAACATGTCAGGCTTTGAGAGAAGCTTGAAAACTGAGTTCAGTGGATTTTACCTACCAATCATGCTTTGTACTTACCATCTGCAGATGAGTGAATTGTGTGCTCTCCTTGTTTGCCTGCTGCTTTCTATCACGGGAATAGTTGAAATTCAAGACACAAGTGTTATGTAGTGCCAATAACTTAATATACAGGTTCATCTGTAATTAAATACAGTGTCTTTATTAAAAAAAAATAAAAACAGAGAGGGAGAAGTGCCTTTTAGAAACAAATTAATAACTTGAAATGTAAAGATACAGATTTTTAAAGAGTGCTCAGTTGTATCTTATCATACCAATAATAAGAAAGTAAATTAAAAACCTACCATGAACTCAGGAATTATGTGGACACAATCCCTGTTACTTTAAAGTGAGATATAAATCCAGAGATTTCTCATGCCATCATTTTGTAAATAATTACAGTTCTGCTGAATCTGTTGTATAAAGTTTACATGGGAGGTTCAGTGCACCCTCGCTCTTGTTTAGAACATTCGGAACCACCAGAGAGATGTTGACATATGGCTGCACTGTTTTAGTGCACGAGACATCTACTACATGGGAGCATAATAAACAGGAGCATAAAGACAGGTTTGTGCAAGCAGTTTGGATTGACCTTTTTGGCAGCTGAAATCCATCTTGAGTACATGGTGCTGATGTGGACAGACATATAAACCTTGTCTTGTTACCACAACTACTAGTTTTACAGATAGACTCCAATGATCAAAATGTGTATCGTTCTAAGTAAAGTGATTTTGAACTGGAGAGGGGATGCAGCAGCAGCAATTCATAATAAGAGACAACAGAAGCTGTCTTCTAAGTTTGTGGCAATACCCCTATTGATAAAGAAAGTTAGATGAGTATGTTTTACACCCATAGCATTTCTTATGATTCTTTCAGAGAGATGGATATTTAATGTATTTTTTCCCTAGCAAAGTATTTGACCAACTAGTGTCATGTTTTAATTATGGCTTTTCAAAAGAACAATCTTCTGTCCTTTCAAAGAACAGTTCTTACATAGGCATTTTCAAAATTAGGAGTATTTGTATAAATGCCATTTACTCTTGAATAACAGTCTCAGATACTGGTCTACAGCAGTATTCATAGAAAAAGAATTAATCCAAATGGATTGCATTTTTGAAGAGACATTTTTTAAAAACTTGGTTAAGACATTATTAAAAATATCTAACATAACCAAATTTAGTCTTGTTTTAACAAGTCCTAATCTAGCACTGCATGGCAAGGTATGAGCTTGTTATTATAGATCTAGTAGCATTTAGAGTCAAGAATACAAAGTAATCACTCATTTTGGTAATAAATTCTAAGGTTTACTCTTAACTGATGGGATGTAGGCAAATGACACTTCACTGCTCTATATGCTCCTTATGTCCTCAGTAGTTTCCTGTGAAATTAATGGAAGCACTGTGCATGTTACCTGTGGATATTGCCCTTCACTTCTGAAGAGTTATGTAATTATAGAAGAATAGACCTATATTTTGTTCATATACCTACCTATAATGTTGTGAAGAGCATGTTTTTCACAGTCTTCCTAAATTTATCAACTCACCAGTTAGTAAAATCATGAGATCAGCAAGAGTGAGTTTAAAAAAAGTTATTCTTGTTGTAATGTTAGTGTGATGAAGATGCAGAGGAATTGAGTAATGGAGTAATTAGGCACAACAGAGAAGCTGGTTAGCATGAGATAGTCCTTATCTTGGATTTCACAAGTTCAGCATGGACTGGGTATCTTTAACACAGCAGTGACTGGTACTATCTCATCATATCCACACCCCTAACTTCACCCTGGTGTTTTTATAAGACCTTTTCTGGAAAAGAGAGGCTGTGTCTTATCTCTGTGTGCTTCTGTGTGTTGGAAAATAGTGATGAGACAGTAGTCCAGAGTACTTGAAATTTAATGTACACCTAGGCATGCTTAATACAGAATTATAGAGTGAGCAACATTCTTCTTACATTGAAATGTTGTTGCAGTCAGCTAATTTTCATATTACATTGTAAAAAATAAGCACTCTGCTCATCTCTTATTTTCAAATACAGAACATGAATTTTTAGTGACTGACTTATGCAGTTCATGGAACATGTGGAAGTGCACTCTTTCATATTTCTTCAGTACTATAGTAATAGTATGGTTTTGTCTAGAATTTGTGCCCTGAAAGTGGAGAGTTATTTAATATCACAAATTCAACTTGGAAATTTGAAAATTTCAGGGTTTTTAAATCAACATAATCACAGAATGGTTGAGGCTGGGAGGGTCCTCTGGAAGGCATCTGGTCCAACCCAGGACTCAAGCAGGGACACCTAAAGCCTTTGGCAAGGATCAGTGATTGAGCTATGCCTACTCTTTCCTTAGTGTGGCACTCAGGCAGAGAGGGAACGTGAGAAGGGAAGATTGGCCTTTTCTCCCTCACCTGAACTTTTTAGGTTCCCTTCTGCTTGCCTTAAGAAAGCATTTCTTCTCTTCCCTTACACTTATTGCATTACCCTTTCCTGGGCTTGTGCCAGGTTCTGGAGAGCATGTACCCATGCCAGATTCTGGAGAGAGAATTTGGCCTCACAATGTTTGCATTGTGTTTGATCATTACAAGTAAGGGTGCTTTGAAAGTAGCCAAGTTTGAGTCTGTAGCTATCCTTGTATTAAACAGGCCTATGAAATGTTTTATGTTGCTAGTGTTCATACACATTTGGACAAAACAAGTATATTTATGTGGTTTTCATTTTAAAATTATTGAAGTGGTGTCCTTGGTTCTTGCTGCTAGCAGTGTTTAATATTGCTGTCCTCACTTAAGCAAATCTCCCAGTGAGATCAACACAAGTTTTGCCTGAGGAAAAGGTTAAAAATTTGGCTTATAATGGCCAGAAGGGAGTTGTGTTTCACTCAGCTTCTTTTGGTAACTGCATCAGTTTGAAATCTTAAGTGTTTGAGATCTTTTGAGCATTCCAGTTTCAGGAAGGATGCTCTATATGAGCTCTCTAAAAATGTCTTACACTTCTACTGGTGTGGAAAATAGATGTATGAAGATGTTAAAAGCTAGCTGTTCCAGTGGAATTAGTGAAATCTAAACTTTTACACAGTTCTGTATTTTTCCACTGAGGGATTTTTATTTATTGTTATTCTGGTTAAAGCGGTACTTAATCCCTCAGTAAGAATTCCATGATAAAATTCAGGCTATACCTTGTGTGACCTGTCAGAAACTGTATATCTTATTGCTAGGAATCTTCTGAGACTTGGGATTTGATTTTATTCCTGCACATATATGAGATGTCTTTGGCAAAGGTCACACAAGTTTTAACCCACAATATTAAGTCACAAATGAAATGGATTTAAGTGGTCTTGCCCTACTCCCTTGTGAGTGCTTGCTCACATCTCAAAACCACCATATAATTTGTCACAATTCAACATGATTATCTGTCTTTGCTCAGGAGGACTATAATAGCTAAAGAGTAAGTTATATTGCAGGTAAGGATATAGGATTACTGGTAGAGCTGATGGAAAGAGCTTTCAAAACTCTAGTGTAAGCCTATATCACCCTGGCTGGTGCTTACTTTCTTTTATTTCCTCTTTTTCGGTTCTGTTGTCCTTTGGATTTTTTTGGTTTGTTTTTGGTTTGTTGGAGGTGGATTTTTTTTTTTGTTTAGTTTTTCTAGTGTGCTTTTTTGTTGTGCTAAAAAATACCCTAGATTGCACCAAAAACGCCAACACAAAATAGGATAGCAAACAGAGCTTCAGCTGACAGTGCATAAATAGACCCAGGAATCTTTGATTCAGCTGTCCTTCCTGCTCAAAAAAGTTTTTCAGCACGTAGACAGTGAAGCATGTAAATGTTATTTTCTAAACACTGCATGACCAGATGAGCTAGACGGGATCATGGCACAGAACATAGTTTGAAAAGCTCCCCTCCCACCCACTCCCCCCGGCCGGCCCAGCTGGGTCCTTTGAGAAACAGGGCATGTTCTCCTTGCCAATCAAGCCGTTATGTAAAGGCTCTCGAAAGTTCAGGGCACTTTTTAAGATATTTCAGCGTTTGGTACAGTTTAAAGAAATGCTCCCTAGTCTAATGAGCTGTGCATATCTCCTTTGTGTTCATTAGCTGCATGCTAATGGCTGTGTTTAACATTCCTTCTTATCTTGTTTCCTGATTGACAGGAACTTGAACCAAGCTCTAGACTTCCAGACCTTGCTTAGTTACTGTCATCTTCATTGGCAGAATCAATCATTTGATGTGAAAAATGTTATGTACTATTTGGATTCCTTGTTCAGTCCTATATGATGTATTATCTATCAACATCTCTCATTTTCTCCATGAGTATTTAGTCAGGTCCTCTATTGTATGAAAGCCTCTATTATTTAACAGACTAGCAGGATTTTTTACCTTCTGCAGCTCAGGACAAAGGAATTGCATGCTGCTCTTTATTTATGTTCTGCTTTTCTTCTTCACTGTAGCTGCTTGGGTTAAAAGGCAAACAAACAAACAAATCTCTGTGGACTTCAAAGAGATCAAATTAAAAAAAAAAAGGCAAATAATTTCTTAAAGCTAGGCTGTTTTGCTGTGTTTTTGCTGTGTTTCTCTCCTGTTTTTCTTTTCTTCCCTTTTTTTTTATTCTGAAAAGAAATAGCAGGCTGTAGGCAGTGCCTGTGGCTTGCTAGCCTTGCTTCTTGTGTGGTCTGTGCAGACTTTATGATTTATTCAGCTAATGGGAAAGGAGCATGACCCCCAGTGGCCACAGAAAGAGAGCTGCATGTGGGTTTAATGCTTTCACCACAAAAATGTCTGCTATGACTAAGCTGTGTGGCTGAAGTCACTGTCTGAATGGTGCTAAAAAGGAACTTAGGCATTAAGTGTGCACTATTTACTATAGATTGGCTCTTGGGATTAGGCCAAGGGTTTCTTACTCAGTTTCAAAGAATAGCATGGAAGCTGCTAGGAAAATTAGAGCTGTGCAATTTATTTTTACCAGTCTCCCCAGTGAGTGACCCAGTGAAGGATTTGCCTCATAACACTTTTTTTCATCAGTTACCAAAGAGCAATTCAAAATGTACTGGTTTGTTCGTGAGTTTTATGGGGCTTATTGTTTATATTTTCCCATCTCCTACTTTTCTTCATGTTAGCATGACTTTCTCATACTGTTTTCCTTTATATATTGCGTAGAACTGTAAAGCAAAACAGGTTTGGACAATATTTAAGCATCATTGCTTGAGACTAGTTACACACTGTCTGTGATTAAAAGAATGAAACTGTGAGTTAGATTAGGAATCTGCCTCTGTCCTTACTCAGGAGAATGGCAAACCCACATATTCTTCATTGGGAAGAAATTGGAATCAGTCTGGTTTATTATGGTAACACTGCTACTAGTTTTACTTGATTTTGCTGTCTTGTAAGGGCAGGTTAAAATACTGTATGTCTGTTTGCCTAGTAATAGGTAGCTGTGTCTTCACGTGGGTACACTAAAAGCAAAACCACCAGCAGCACCTGTACTGAGAGAAAAAAGGTGTTTTGTAGTTTTTAAAAAACATTTAGAAAGTCTATCCACTAATATCTGTCTGAAAAGCAGTGGAACATTAAAAGTCAATCACAAATGCTTTGCTAGTGGTTTCGTTTGTTTATTTTTCTGAAAAAATGTTATTTGTATTTGAAAATGGTGAGCATACTTTTTAGGAAAAGATCTAGAAGAAAATAAGGGGGAAAAAAATACAAAGCTCTAGGAACTGGTGTTCCAGATTCCTTACATCCTCCCTTAGTTAGATCTTGGTCAGCTGCAGTAAGTGTAAGGCAATATAACAGTATAATGAAAGCAAGATTGGGTGTTAGTATTTATTTTAGTTCTTGAGTTATTGGCAAGCATGTAGAAGAAGGAAACAATCACATATATCATATGCTGTGTCCTTTTATTATCACATATCTGACAAAGCAAAAGTGGCCACTTTTTGTCAGTAAGTTTTGGAAAACAGGAAAAATAAAGATTTAACATATTTTATGTAAATAACAATACTTTATGTCTCTGCATGTTCTCTTTTAATCTTGTAGATTGTTGTCTTGTAGCCAAAGTTTTACAATCTAGATGACAAATGTTAGGATCCTAAATCATATTTCTGCACACAAGCATCAATATCTATAATGCTGAGAACCCACAAACCAGAGGTAGTTGAAGTGAAAGAGTACTGCAAGGCTTTTGCAGTTCTGAAATTCAGGCTGGTTTTGCTTCTAAGTAGTATTGGGAAAAAATCATGCAACATTGTAATGTGACATTACAGAAGGTCAAATTTGGTCATCAAATGAAAGATATTATATACATAGGCAAATATGGTGAAGTATTTGGCAAAAAATACTTAGTTGAAAAAGTCCAGGTATATTTCAGTTTTGCATTGAAACAATCTTGTGCATGTGAAGTCCACTCGTGTTTAACATCTTCAGCAATGATTTGGATCA
>VWZO01041621.1:0-13376 GCA_013396975.1 Bucco capensis
CTCCTTTAAGACAGAAAAACCAAAGTCATTCCTCACTCTAGCCTCCTGTGCACCAGAGCCAGCTCCCACAGGAACAAGGGGGGGAACACACTCCTGACACCCACCGACACCTGGAAGCGCAGGAATGGGTCCCTGGAAACCCGAGGCAAAGCACATCTGGAAAGATATACTTATGTCCAGCTACTGTCCTGATCTCTGTAACTGCTGCCAGACATCCCTCTGGTGTTGGCCTGCTTAATGGCTTGCAGGTTTTTTGGACTGCTGTTCACTGACTTTGCAGCTGCCTGATTCCATCTGTTACTGCAAAGGTGCTCCTCAGCTGGACCTCTCTCCTCCCTCTGTGCTAAAGCAGGGACAATTGGATGTCATGCCCAGCACAGGACACATCAGTCAGCCATGCTTAGGAGGGAAGCTCAGGGTTGATAAAGAATCTTACCTAGGAAAGTGTTTAGATGTGAGTAAAAGAACCTGTGTGGATGTGAAGAAAGAGAATTTACTGCACACTTACTCTAGCTGCTGCAGCTGAATTCTCTAGTGGATTGTTTGCAGCAGATTCCTGCTTTTTCGCAGCCAGCAGTGGAGGACACTGCCTGCCAAAGGAGAAGAGCCTATAACACGGGAGAGTCACTCTCCCTAGATGTGCCTTGATGCTTCAGTTCCCAGCTCTTGAGACTGCATGCAGTACACTGCCTCCTCTAGCACTTGTCAGCATAAGAACTAAATCATCACTGACAGCTGAAATAACTCAAAACTAAAAGGCTGACGAGAAGAGAATCATTTCAGTCCTATCAAGTGGAGCAGAATTCTGCATGGGTGCAGGAGTACCAGCAATGCTCTGCTCAGGCTGACAAACTGGCTGCCTGTCACTGAAAGCTTCCTGCAAAGGAGCCAGAACAAATCCCTGGTGGCTTCCCATCTGCCCCTCAACCTGAAGGCTGGTGCCCAGCTGAGCTTAGGGCAGCCTGGCTCTGCCTTTTACAGGGGGCTCCTTTCTGCACTCTGATCCTTCTTGCCACTGTCTCCACAAGCCTTGTCTCTGCTACTGTGAGGGCAGGGCCCCTCCAAAGGGAGTAGAACAGAGCCTGAATTAAGGTGATCTAGCAAAGCCTGCACCTCCCCAACTGAGGTAGTAAAATCTTGAAAGGACAAATCATGAAGGTACAGCACAAAGAACTGTGTCAAAGCTGCAAGACTACAGGAAAGAACCCAGCTAGGAGTCAAGGACTTTAATAAAGCCCGAGTAACTTCAGAAAGTAAAGATGTGGGGAGAGCTAAGCAGCAGCCATGCCTGGTTGTAGCTTCCATATGTAGACTTCTGCTCACACATCTTCTTTTGGCTCCTGCACTAGCCTGCTAACATGAGGACACAATGAAGGCTATAAACTGACCTCTGTAATTACCTCTCCACTGCACTGTTTCATTTATCCCTTTCTCTGCAGGTACTCAGAAACTGCTGAGGGGGGAACTGGCTGGTTTGAACTCTGTTTTACCTGACTCAAGAGCTCTAGCCCTTAAAGGCATTATCTTTATTTGTGAAACTGGGGGAAACAGGAGTTAATGAATACATCACACAAACCAATATGCAAGTCAGCTCTTTGCCAATTACCTTAATTCTACTAAACTGCTTGAGAATATCATGTATGGAAAGAAAAAGGGCTCTGCTAGTTCAAATGCACACACCATTTTCAGAGCCTGACACCTACATCCAAGGGGCCATAGCTCTCCCTGCTGCCAAGAAGTGCTCTGATGCCAAGGCAGCAAGCAGCACTGCTGCTGGGGTAGTGCTGTGATGAGCCTAAAGGTCTGCTACAACTTCACAGAGAAATCTTCTATCAGGAAATTTTGGCTCTATACAAGCTGGTGTCAGAAGAACTGCTGACATCAGGGGAGCATCACGTGCAGCAGCCTCTGCTCACCCCTCACCAGTGTGAATGGAGCTACCTGCTGGGGAAGGGTAGAGCATCTCTTCATTACAGGAACCAGAGAAGGAGTGGTGCAGTGAACTGAACATGCTCACAAATGACAAACTGAGTCTTTTCAGTATATTTCATTTTCTTTCTGTTCTTGAAGCAAAAAAGCAGCTTCTCCCTTAAAATTAACCACTAATGTTTCTACTACTGTAGTGCTTAGAAGCAGAAGGTGAGCCAAGATCCCTGCTGTGCTAGAAGAATGCGGTGCCTCTGTGCACTAGGGTCATTTAAAGCCTTAGCTTAACTTTTTTCAAGATGCCATCAATTAATATGTGATTCCCAGTGCAACTTCCAAGTGCTTTCTGTTGCACTTCAGTACTGTAATGTAAAATTAGCCTGTTAAGTCTCTTACTGAGAACATGCACAATAGATAAGCTGGTGGCTCTTTCACTGACACATGCTATACCTTGGTTTAGCACTTCAGCATGCAAGAGCTACACTAACGAAGCACTTTTGCTGGAAGAATGCAAGACATGCTTTGCTGCAAACTTCAACCTACAGCATGCAATATCTGTACTGGTGCAGACCTACTGAATCTCTTTAACTGAACACACATGCCAATGGAAGTTCATTACTACAGCACCCAACATTTGCAGTAGTACAGATCCTGTTCAGAAATATACAACACCTTCCTTGGTCGAGTGTGCTTTACATTGGTTTAAAGATTTTCAGTCTTATAAAAATGTTGCAAGTGCAATGGTAATCATTGCTTAGAAATACAGACAGATGCTAGTACAGAAATTTCCTACAGCAAACTTACAGCCTTTGCAATTTGTCATGGGTACATTACTGAAAGATGCTGTTTAGTACAGAATAGCTTAAAAGAAACCTTGTATTCTACAGCATTTATAAACTTAAAACTTCAAGATGATGACCCTCCACATTTTTCAAACCATCACATTTGTTTATTGCACTAACCTGTGTTCAGTGTACACAACAGTGCATGTGCTACATTCAATATGGGAGTGCACTGAGTTTAAGTGCTGCTAGAAGAGCTTCTAAGTGAACAATCTATCATTGCCTTCATGCTAGAAGGCAATCTTCTTTAGTTTGTATTTATCCACTCCTGAATTCAGGCAGGGGAACAGGGCCAGAGTGTAGCATTTGCAATTAGGAGCATTAATAAAGTTCTCTAAGAAGGAGAACACTACTGACATTTACAGAGTGGTGCAGCAGAAAGTTCTTGGAGAAGATGTTTCAGTCCAGTCTGGGAGACCTACAGTGAGACTTTATTTCTTCATTTAAATAACAGGAAAAATGAGAGTGCTGAGAGCAAATTAACACCAGCAGGCCACCTGCAAATCTCTCCAGAGGTCCACAGGCACTGGTATGCTAGTTTGGATCACTTCTGGAAGTGCCCCTAGCTGCACATGGACTGGAGGTAAGGACAGTCCAAGTGACAGAGCTGCAAGCTAGAGCACATGGGCACCATTGAAAGGTTAATGGGCTCTGGCTCTTGCCAGACTCCAGACAGAAAGAGCCATCCTACTGCAGCAGCTACCGCAACCACGCACTGAACCACAAGGAGCCTAACTGTGGTGTTGGGCTGATGGAGCCTTCAACTAAAACCTCCCAGTGCAACATTTCCTCTAGACAGCAAGCACCTGAATGGGGCAAGGTCATTCCCTCAGCAAGTGCTGAAGAGCAGATGGACGGAGAAAGCACGTGCAGGAGAGATGGCCACTGGAGAGGTGTCTGAATCGCAGCCACGGTGCTGACCCACAGAAAGGGGAAAGACGATGATTTCAACTGTGAGCTGTGAACCCTGATGTCTGGGAGCTACATCCCTGTTCCCAGACTGCTCCAGCCAGACAAAGCTTCTCCGTTTGAACTGTGTTACTTACTTGGACACCATACAGGAGGTTGCATTATTATTATGTGCTGAAGCAATGTAGAAAGCAACAGCCCCAGAAGCGAGCAGCAGCTCCTCTCCCACACACCCTCCCCAGTCTTGGATGGGAGTGTGTCAGCAAATGAATTAGGCCTACTTAGAGAAACTCAGAGCAAACAATGGCTTCATGGGTAAAGCATAACACAAAGCTGCTTCGTCAGATTGACTCCATAATGCCCAGCCAGGGAGATGCTGAATGGATCTGAATGCTGAAGATCAGTATCAAGGACAGGGTGGAGGAGCCAGAGGAGGCTGGCTGGCGAGTTACCTGTTGCTCTGAGAGCTGAAATGGCCTGTGGGACATTTAAGAAAAGGGAGCTCTTGCCTTTTTCCAGATATCTCATTGGGGCAGCAAAACAAAAAAGACAGAAAGGCCCAATAAGAATGAGACCCCAGAGCACGCGGTCTGCGACTTAGCACACACATTTGAGCTCCAAATACATTCAGCCCCTGCAGGAGGTAAATGAAAAAAGAAATTACTTTGAAAACTTCTGTGGTAGGTACAGTGATGCATATCCCAACATGACATTTTTCCACATTGTCCTGAACTTCAGTGGGACTTTTCAATCCCTTGAATTTTTCCATCATCCTCAGTCCTACTAATGGAGCTAAGAAAATGGGCACTTCAATGCAGTGTCTACTGCACAGCATGTATTAGAAACACAGAAAAAAAACCCAAGCCCTACAGGAGTAAGAAAAGTTTGTTGCTGAAATGCCAAGAGAGGGAAGGGTGTGCAGAGAACAAGAAAATATAGCAGATGTTTATTCAGGTATGACATAAAGTTGTACTTACCAGAGAAACTGACTTCAGGTGTTACATGCACACTCCCCAAAGCAGAGAGTAGCATTTAATCAGACCTTAAGGAATGTGTAAGGGAGCTATCTTGAAAAGAAAGAAGCTGTGAATCCTTTGTTACTCCTGATCACAGGTAACAAGTCACTTGCTCTGCCCTGGAGGGACAGCAGTTTTGCTGCAGGCAGAAAGCAATCCTAATGATGTGAGAGGACTTGTTCCTTGTGATCTGCCCCAGATCACCTGCCTACCCAAAGTGTGGCAGAGAGGTCAGAGTGTGAGCAGATGTGTGCTTCTGTTCATGTCCTACACCTGGACTTTGAGCAAAGCTCTCCTCCGTAGGAGGCTACAATTGATAGGCAGGGGAACATCTGTGTGGCAGACACTGTGACTAGCTGAAATCTGTCAGTAAGACCTCCCACCCCTCCCTCTTCACTGATCCTTGTGTAATGCAACCCAAATAAATCCAGAAAAACTCATGAAATCACTTTGAAAACAGGTTTTCCAACTGAACCTTGGGAGCAAGTGCTGTGATCCCTGACCTGCAGACACAGATAGGTAAGTATGGTGTCAGTGTGCAGAATACATGCAGATTGTGTGTTAGACAGACACATGTTTGCATGCATTCCTCCAGCATGTATGGACATCTCAGCCTGTGCACATCAGAAGCCCAGAGACACCCCTGCCATGTGCAGGCACCAGCAGCATCTGCACACAAGCTGCTATCAGGATGCAAAAATCCATTTGCTGCAACAGACTTCTTTAGCAGAACAGCAGCTAATATGTTTTGTGATAGTTTGTAGCTTAGTTTCTCCAGATAAGCAGAGAACTCTCTGATTTCCCAACCCATCCCACATCACTTGCCATTCCAGGCAAAACCTGCAAACGCTACTGAACTTCCAGAAGCTTTCTGCTATTTCCCTGTACACTGTTACATACAGAAAACCTTAAAGCACACCAACTCTTTCTCCTCCAGTACTGATGGCTGGGCTGTCACTGCCCCTGGAGCACAATCTCCACAGGATGCCCTCAGGGCTGTTTTCCCCTTGCTTCAGTCCAGGGAGCCATGCCCTGGCTGTGGGCCTGGAGCCTGCATGTGCTCCTCTTTACAGTCCCCTCCCCTAGTGCACTGACAACACCACACAGGTCAGTCTGAGTGCATCTTGGGACTGCAGGATGCATCTGCTCTCTTACCAGGAATCTAGCCTTGAATGGAAAGGCACAATAGCACAACTGCTTCATTCTTCTATGTGCAAGTTGTATGCTGCATGTTCTTTTCAGTTTTGAATCCAACTAGCCCACTTTGCTACATACCATACAGTTTAAGTTTAAATATTTTCCATTCATAGAGCAAAGGCCTTAAAATCTATTTTTGGCCTGGCATACCAAGGTTACACACAGTGGAAAAGGCAGCACAGCTTCCAGCCTGTTCCCAGGGCTGCTCTGTGGGCAGCCTGAGCCCACAAGCCCCAGGAAGGACAGAGGTGCCCGGGAGCAGGGCACAGCAGGGTCTGTGCTGGCACACTTGCACGCAGCTAGCCAAGTCTGTTAAGCAGGAATTCTCTGGAGAGAAGGAAGACTGAGAAGAGAGCAGCAGAACCTCAAAAACAGGAGTAGCTGGAGGTAGGACATGCACCTAGTCCCTTCTCTTACACAGCATGGACTGAAAGTAGGTATTTAAAGTCCTTGCAAGAGAGGAATATCAATTTATCTAATCAGAATGACTTCTTTATTTTTACAAGTTACTTACAGTGAATCTTATTTTTCAAAGAGTTTTTATTTCCTTGAAGAGGCTTTTGAGACCAAAAATTACCAGCCCTAGTTATACACAAAGCTTCATGTTAGTAGAAACAAGTCAGGTCACCATTACGAGAACACAAGCTATTTTACATGGTTCCTAAATTCACCTGCCTTGGCTGCAAAGAACATTACCACATGTGCTAAGGAAGACCTTCAGCTGTAGTTTTCCAGCTAACAACTTGACAGCACTGATGTCTCTGCAGCCAGGAGTTAACGTTTCTCTTCACCAGGGCACTTAACAGCTGAGGCATGTCTGGGCCTTTGCCCCCATTTCATCCAATTCTTACTTCATTTGTCATTAGTAAAGAAACCAAATTGTTACTTGCAAAAACAATGAGGATATACAACAAAAAAATGGTAGCACAGAAGTCACAGTTTGGAAAGAAATGACATTAGCTCTTGCTTCCTTGCTAGGCTCAACAGTTAAATACTGATGTCTCCTTAAAACCCCAATTATACTCTCACTCCTATGTCACAGAAATCATCTCTGCAACCCAAAGTCAGTAAAGCTCCATTATCAACAATTCATTTTGGTTTCTGAATGCTATGTGGAAGGAAGAGTCTGTGTCATCCCTTCCTCTGCCTCTCCTTCCTTGCTGAAGCAGCAGTGATAAGCAGACCAGCAGTGTTATTGCTGATGGCAGGTTTTGACCAAATCCTGCTGCCCTACCACCTCTCAAGTGCAAGGTGGTATTGAGCAGTCCTGCTGACAAGCTCAGCCACGTGCCTCAGGAGCCACACCATTCCCTGCTCGTACAGGGACAATGACCTGCCACTGGGAACACTTCAGTGTATTCCCACCCTGCTCCTGGGCAGCAAACCACCCTGCCAGTGTGACTGAGCACAGCAGCATCTGGATTCTTCACACTGAGAACGAGACTCCCGATGGAAGCTCACTTGGCACTTACTGTTAGACAGCTATACATCTTCATCTTCAAGTCTTTTGTTTTCCTTCCCACTACGTGGATTAACAGCTGAGACCAGCAGTTGTCAAACAGCTGCTCCTAGTAAGGTAACCAGATGTGTCACTTACCGAAAGCCAACTTCTAAGCTTCTAGAAGATAAGCGTTTGTGCTTAACCACCTTAGGGAGCAAAAAACAGTGTGAAGAGCTCTTCTGCTTCTCTCTGGCTCTGGCATAAACACCCATCTAGAGTAGGCTGCATCTGTACTGCAGCTTCCTACCATCTAGCCTCAGTGCTGTCAGCCCTGTGACAAAGGACATCATTACTCTTGGAATGTGAGTGCAGACCCTGCCAACAGCTATTGGAGATACTGAGAACACATCCCCCCCAATGCTGCCTAGGCATGCCCATGATGATACACATGTCCTGTTCAGAGAGTCATGCACTGGTAACGTCTACTGCAGAGCTTTGTCCTGGTACAGAAGCAGCAGTGTTAGTCATTGCAGTAGGGTTAGTTCATAGAGGATTCTGTTGTACAGAATTAATGGAGGTGAATCTTACTGCCATATCCTGGCTGCAGCCCCATGCAAGCAAGCAGAAAGCAAAAATACTTAAAATGGAAGAGAGGAACTAGCTAGCAGGCAGCTACACTCACCCTTTTGTACAGCCTATGGTCCACCAGTGGGCTTCAGATTGCAAAACAATACCAAAGAGCTATTAGCACACACATGGCAATAACCATACTTTACCAAAGCTTTGCTTCGGGGAGGAGTAGACAACACTTCTGCTTGCCTGGAGAGAAAGAACCCTTCCCATTCTTGCCTACTGGACTCCTCCACCTAACCAGGGAAGAGCAGTCCTCTGTTTGGGTGTTTTACAGCAGGAAGTAATAAGCATGTAAAATAAAGCTGATACTGTCATCCTTTTGGCATTTCTACCTGCATCCTGCCTTTCCTGGCAGCGACTGTCTCTTTCCTATCTCATTCCAAATGCTACTCCATAAAAACACTGCAGATCACAGCCTAGCCATGGTGTAGAAACCTCTCAAGCATAAAACCTTCCTAGGAATCAGAGAAAGCACAGGAAATAGGAGGTTACCTTCTCAGTGAAAGCTTACTGCATGGACTGTCTATGGATTCAGCTATGGAAACCCAAACCCAACTTGGAGCTCTCAGGAGCATGCTAGGAGAGAGCTCAACTCACAGGAGGTGTAAGGGCAAAGTTTGGGTTGACAGTTAGTCAAGTGCCAGCCAACAGGTATGGGCACCCCAGCAAAGCCCTGATGGGAGGCCAGGAAGTTTCTGTTTCTTATTCTCAACAAACAATACTTCTGTGACAAGTCATGTTGATACCATGTTATGGCTGATGCATGTTCTTCACCAGAGTTTTGAGAATGTGACAACAGATGGATAAATACATCAGGTTTTTCCCCCAAGTCAAAAGGAAACTACACACATCTGACCATCAGAATGACTGCTACTGATGAATGAACCCTTGTCTCCATGACACCTGATAGAACTCAGCTACTAGACCTCCAGTATCCTCTCTAAGAATACATTCGACCAGAACTGACATCTGATTTTCATCAATTTCTACACATTTGTTACTGGGAGAGCTCTAATTGCAGAACCTTTCTCATTAACTCTCTTGAAACATCACCTGATCAGGCAACAAGCTGAAGTGCATGAGATCAGGAAACACATGACCAAGATTCCTATGCACCCTAGATCCTCAAGCTGATAGGAATCGTATTTGCACCACTAAGCCTTTGTGCCAAAAATCTAGGAAGTGCCTAAAGGCTACAGAACAAGCTCTTACAAGAGTCCTTTATTTGCCCAGCAACAGAATCTGCTTGGGGACAAAAGCCTAGGTTAAATGGTTTCATTTTTTTAAGGCTGAATTTCTGAACTTGAACAGTTTACTGCCTTTTCCCTCAGCTCACTATCCTTACACGACCGACTGTAAGTGGCTCTTACAGCCACCTCCTCCACCTCTGCCAGCTAACAGAAATCCTGTTTCTCTGATGTTCCTGTGAATGCTCTCTTTTCTCTCACTCCCTCAGATTTTCCAGAAATACCCATAACTTCTATACCTTGTACTGAGAAGACACTGCTTTAACAAGTGGCCCCACAGTCCCATTTTTACACTGCAGAGCATTAAGTACCATTAGATGTTAGTTGTTATGACTTGTCCTTCCATCTTCAGGAGCTTGGATGGCTGAAATATTTAGGGAGCCTGAGGCTCTCTTATTTCTTGTTTACAACAGCAGTGTGCTCATTGTGAACATTTAAAGAGGAGTCCTAGATGAGATTTCAACAAGCAGCACTCTTGAAAGAGTGCATGGGGCTGTTAGTCTAAGCACCAGTCACTCATTTGACTGAACAGATACAATTAGGATCAGAGAGAGGTGGTTTTAAACTTGCTTAGCATCCTACATTTTATTACTCTATCCTTAGAAAGAGGTAAGCAAGAAAAGTCAAGCAGTGATGAACAAATATGTAATTATTAAGACACAGAAAACTCAAAGCTGGGGGAAGAGCAGATAAGGAAGCCATTCCCTCATCTTCCACCTGGTACCCCAATGTACATGCACCACAAACAGGGCAGCTCAGAAAGGGGGTTGCACAGCAAAGCTTGGGAAAGGAATGCAGGTAGACCTGCCAGGACATGGCTGTGCTGGGAAAAAGCATGTGGATCTCCCCCGTGGGCTACGGGGCAAGGAAGCAAATGGATCAGTCAGAGTCAGCTGAGACGCTGAAGCAAGTACAGCTCTGGTTTAGTAAGCAGATCTGTACCATCTCCAGTATTACACCTTGCATTATTCCAGTATTATCCTTTGCAGATGTGTGCACAAGGAAGTGACTTCCATCTGTCTGTCTATCTTAAAAATCCTGTGTGGTAATAAAGCTCTAAGAATCGGATCTGCGTGCTGTTCTTCACTGAGTGCAAACAATCACAGGGGCCAGATCTCTCTGTAGGGTGCTGGCAGCCACGAGGGGCTGAGGGTCCATGAGCTACTCCCTCTGTGTGATCCCAGGATCACAGATGCAGCCTCAGCCCACAGAGCACTAAGTGTTTGGGAAAATGTCTGTCTTTGCAAGTGCTTGCTTAGCTTCTTTGGCAAGCAGGAAGAGTATGAGGAAAGAAGACCAAACCTGTTACTTTTCTCAACAGCTGTGTAGAACTATGAGGCTGGTAAATTTATGTCTTGCTCAAGCTGATTCTAAATACTGGTGCTGTCAAAAACCAAAAGCCTTGCTTGTGGTTTTAGCATTTGCCAATGCCAGAATGCTCCTGGTTAAAATGTGTGTCAGTGATTAGTTACACTAACAGTTTTAAACCCTTATGATTGCTTAGAGAAAGTACTTTGTTTCAGAAGGAAACACAAGGCACTTTCAAAACACAGCTAACCTCTTCAGTGGAAATAAGTTACTTTTTTCTCTTGTTGCATCCAAGGCCAAGAACCATGAATGAATTCCCAAGCAACCACAACCACTCACAAAATGCCAGTGGACAGAGAACAGGCCTGCACTGCTGCAGGGATTCAAGTACTGCATGCTGTCATAAGCCAGAGGGAGCCTAATGACAATGGATCCACCCCTCACTTCATTTCTGTTAGCTGTCTAGAAATACCCAAGACCTAAACCACATCACCCAGAGGCTGCTGAAGAGAGAAGAGGCTGACTACAGGCAAAGAGAATGGTCTTGCCTGCAAACTTCAGTGATGCAGATGAGTAGGGTCTTGCTCTACAAAGGAAAGGAGACATTGAGAAACAGGAAGGCAATGACCTGAAGGCAAGAAAAACTGCTGGAATCATGGGCAATTTAAGCCCTGGAGAGTCTAGCTGGAGACTTAACTGAGTGTGGCTGAAGTGCATTGCACCATCCTGGACACGGGAGGAAAACCCAGAGAAACAACTAGTCATGAGGCATTCTCTGGGCTTGTGGGACAGAGTCAGCTCTAAGTGTCTCTGGCACTTGATCCCAGAGCTCCCACAGATGGAAACAGGCTCACAGCTTCTCCAGAGACTGCCTGGATCTCAAGCAGATCTGAGAGGACACAAAAGTTCTGAGCCTCTATCTGTTTCTGCGGGACACACTGCCCACCAGACACAACAAAACAAACCTTTCAGTCTCTTCCATATGCCCTGCTGAGAGCAAGGAGACACTTGTGCTTCCTCCTGAACAACCGTGGCTGTTTCAAGTGCATTTGGAATTGGCCTGTAAACTATAAACCCTTCTTTCTTGTCCATACACGTTACTTCACACTGAACCTGCAGGTAAGATGTCCTTCTGCAACATTACCCACACTGACCTCCTGAGAACTGCAGCTCTGAAATCCTACAGAAAGGAACAAGTCTACCTCTAAAACCAACTCTATCACACACCTCTGCCTCTCGGGGCTCTCCTTGTTCAAACACAACTGGGCTGAAGTGGACAGGCTTCAAAACACATCGGCTCTCAACAGCTCCCGAGTGGATGAAATGCATGTGTGGTGAGAATGGAGGGGGCACAACCTGAAACATCTGAATTCACTTTTGTCTAGGCAAAGTTCCAGTTTGCAACCTGATCAAATACAGGATCCTTTCATTGAAAGATCAAAACAAAAGCCCTGCATGTAGCAGAGTACTGGATGGTAGTGCTGTCATCCACATGAGAGCACTCTGGCAAGCCTGCACAGGTTCTCACACTGGCAGGCACTAATTCCTCTTCTTATCTGTCTCTGTCTTTGCAGCTTACTGAGATATGTGTGGAGTGGCTGATGTGAACTAACTTGTCGGCTGCTCTGTTGGCACATCCCACCTACCCATGTTAAAAAGAACTTGTATTTGATGAGAGTTTACCACATGATCCTGGGACCAAACCAAAAGCATTTCCAGCATACACCAGAGATGCACTTTCCCACATACCATGAATGCTTTCTACAGCACTCACAAGAAGCAGCTATGATACAATAAGCTTTTTCCCAGATCTCCTCAAGTTCAACTTTTAAAGTCATGTGCCCTGGTTTGCTCAAAGCTGCTTTATTCTGCCTCTGGCCAACACAAGCTGGGCTGCTTTACTGCATCATGAGTGGAGCTGAACAGGATTCTTTTTCAGCAACAGTCCTAAGTTAGAGGTTTCATTTTTGCCAGGATATCTTGGAAGCAGCTGGGCTTTGTTATTTGATTAAAAGACATGTAATGAGTTGATTCTATTATCCTTCACACTGCACTCCTTGGTTCCACACTCAGATACTGTCACCTTGCTCTAAGGAGGGGCAGATACCAAAGGCAGTGTCATACCTGTGGCGGCAGCGTCGCAAAAACCGCATGATCTTGCGAGCAGCTTGATCCTGCTTCTTGGTGAGGAGACTGCTTCTAAACACAAAACAACACCCAACGCTGAAGTGCAGGCAGTACTGGAGAGACTGACACTAAATGCAAGAACAATTATCCTATGAACCACTGCCATTTTCCCACTGGCCTTTGCAAACTGCAGCACAGCCTCGATCAGCCTAAGAGCTAGCTACAAGAAGCTGCGATGCCAAGAGCTCACCTGAGTTTCTGCTGCACGATGGTGGCTGCCCGGCGGTTCTGCCTCCTCTTGCCACACTCCTTGTAGCTGCGGTAGTACTGCTGGATCAGCAGCGCGGCTCGCCGGCTCTGCTGGAACTTCTTCTGCTCGTAGTAACTTCGGAATTTGCTCTGGATAAGAATGGCAGCTTGTGTCATCTTCTTATAAAGTGCATACTGCAACAGAAAGAAAGAGAAGCTGAGGCACTCCAAGCAAACCAGGGAGAAGCAGGTTTCTACAGAGAAAGCCTCTTGTGCCACCAGGACATGACGAGAAGCTACCGAGCATCCGCTCGCTGACTGGTGAGAGCCAATGGGAACAGCTGTTAGATCAGCTGCACAGCCTAGTCTGCACCACAGAGGTAACTAACTGTTTTGCTGTCCCTGGAACAGCTTCATGGGATTCACGGAATGCTTTGGGGTGGAAGGGACCCTTTAAAGGTCATCTAGTCCAACCTCCCTG
>VWZO01041622.1:0-13379 GCA_013396975.1 Bucco capensis
GACCTGGCGGTGACAGGCCGGCGCGAGTCTGTCGGGTGGTCAATGGGCTCTCGGGGCCGATCCGAACCGCGCCGCCGCACCGAGATGCCACCGCTGCCCAGCTCCGCGCGCACCATTCATTCATGCGCCCTGCGCCACGCCGCCAATCCACGCCCGCCTCCCGTCGTCAGGACCAATCGGCGCCGAGGGGTGCGGTCGCACAGCATCTCAGAGAGGGGACACGTGGCGCAACTGACGTCATAGGCGGAGGGGTGCGGCGGGCGCGGTCCCACCTCCGGGTGGAGCCTTGGCGAGAGTCCTGCGGAGGGGGAATCCCGGGTGACGTAGCGGGAAACCCCGAAGCGCGTTCCCCGCTGTCTGGGACGCGGGGTTCCAGTGCACTCACCCCCGACCTCGCCGCCACCTCCCGCGCCCCACGGCACAGTCACCCCCATGGCGGCGGGACGGGAGCGGTGCGATGGCCCCCACCCGACGGTGGCGGCAAGCGTCTGCGTCGACCCGCTGGTGTACGATGGGGCGGCGGGAGGTGCGGCGGGGCGCGGAGGCGGGGCAGGGAGGAGAGAGGCCCCGCTCAGGGAGGACCGTTAGGCGCCAGATGTTTGGCAGTGGCCAGGAGAGGAAGTCGCTGCCGGGGCCCTGAGTACCGCCCGAGCCGCGCCGGAGCAGGCAGGGCTCCCGCCATGGCCCACACGACTTCCCCGGCAGTGCCGCCGCCGCCCCCGGGTCCGCCGGCTCGCGACTCCCTCAGCCTCCACTGTGCCTACCTACGGAGCCCCCTGGGCCTGCTGCGCCTAGGGCAGCTGACCCTGGGCGCTGCCTTCTGGGTGACGGTGGCAGCTAACACGTACGAGGGGGCAGCCCACTTCGCCCTCTTTGCCGCCGTTCTGGTCTGGCTCCTCACCCTGGCCCTCTTTGGGCTGAGCCTGCTGGGGCGCTGGGTGCTGGTGCCCTGGCTAGGGTCTCGCTGGCTCTTCACCAACCTAGTGCATGACCTAGCACTTGGTGTGGGGCTTTACGCAGCCGCTGCTGGCATCATGGGCTACAAGGCCGGGCGGAAAAGCTATTGCAACCTGCCAGGCTACAGCCAGCATTGCCTCTACAGCGCATACCTGAGCGCCTCCGTCTGTGGAGCCATCGCCGCCTGCCTGTACCTCTTCTCTGGGCTCTACTGCCTGTTACGGCACTGCCGGGACCAGCGCGACATCATCTGAGACCCCTTGGTGCTTGGCTCCTCTTTGCCCACAAACAGAGCACGGCCCTGCTTTGGGACAGAGTGACCCTGCTGCCCATCCTTTCCTGGCTGACTGCACCACACTTCCTCTGGAGACTTCTGCGCGGATAGATGGACAGACAGAGGCCTTCACCGAGCACAGCTTCCCCTGTATCCTGCTGAGACAACGTGGGTGCCCAGCTGCTGCACAGGCCACTCTCCTAGCCCTGGACAGATGTAGGCTATTGCAAGTGGAAGGACCCAAGCAGAGAGCCCCTAAGAGGGATCCCAATTTCTGGGAGCCTCCCAGGGCCCCAGCCCAACTCCCTTGACCCTGGCCTTGCAGATGCTGCGTGCTCAGGTGGGTGCTGACCTGTCTCCAGGGTAGAAGCGGACTGGCCTCGGGCAGTTGAGCAGGGGGCAGTGGTGCATGGTGGGTTTGGGTGGGCATAACCCCCCCCGACCTGCTGGCAGCCCCATCCTGCCGTTCCCAACTGCGTGGCGCCTCTGCAATTCCCTAACAGAGGCTCTAATCTTGGATTTCCCAGCTTGGGCCCCTTGTCCTGTCTGGCCTGGACATATCCACCATCTTACCAGAGCCTGGTGGGGCTCAGCCCCTCCCTGCCCAACACTCTGGGGATGTGGAGACACCCAGCTCCTACACAGCCTGACCTGGTGTCTCTTCGGGCCCCTGGACGTGTTGTCCTGTTTGGGGGCTATGCCCATGCAGGGCAGCAAGGGCTCCATCACTGCAGAGCACGGGGAAAGGAGCAGGACCATAGCCTGTTCCTGTGACCCTAGGTAGGGACTAAATTCCTCCAGCCTTGGGCTTTGTGCTGCCCTGAGATAGGGCCAGGTGCCCCTGGGGTTGAAGGAAGTGGAACACCAGGTCATTCTCTCCCACTGCCCTCCTGCAGTGAGGTTTGTGGCTCTGAGCCATCCAGAGCCATGAGCCTGCTCGAGGGTTTGACTGCTCCCACAGGAACAGGCAGTCTTGCTGGCAGTGCTGGAGACTGGCCCACAATCCTGCCTGGCTCTGCGGTCCTTGGTTTGTTATCTCAGAAGACTCATCTCTGGACTCTCTGGCTCCATCTCCGGGCCTTGTGCCACCTGGAGACAGTGCTGGGCTGCTGCAGGCACCATTGCTATAGGGGAGTTGGGACCAGAAATTGTGGGGACACAGCCCATCTTGGGGAATGGGAGAAGAGAATGCCAGCAGCAGGGCCAGCCTACCCGTGGATCAGCCTCCACAGCCTGCTAGGTGCCAAGCCCTGAGGAGGTCGTGTAGGGCTGACTGCAGCAACAGGCAGCCAGAAACGGGGAAATTTTGGAGGAGCACCACACTGGGGCTACCCTGCCATGAGCCCTCCTTGTCCTGCCTGCAGGCAGGTCCTCTCCAATGTTCCCAGTGCAAGGGGGGATCTATCAGAGTCTCTGTGTAGACTTGGATCAGTGGGACATTTGCCCCCAGCAGCTGGCCACAGGCACTGCTGTTGCCTGGGGTTCCCTGGTGCCTTTTCTGGGGTGGGAAGAAGCAGCTGTGGTCCTCCTGGGCCTTGGAGGGGTCTAGGGTTGGCACTAGGTCACCGTTTCCATCATGAGGTGCTGTCCCAGCCAATCCCCTGTTGTGCTCGAGGCCATGCCCGTTCCTGAGCTATCTATGCTTTCCCTGGGCGGGACATGCTGTCCCTACTCTGTGTCAGGGCTGGTCCCCGACACTGCCTACCCCTGGCTACTCTGGTGCAGCCCCTGGCCCAAGCTGCCTGAGACACCCTGTGGGGCTTCTGCTGCCACAAGTACCTTTCTCCAGCTTTCTGCAGCCCTTCCTGTTGCACCAGCTCTGTCGCCCTCCAGCCCCCTCTCTGGTGCCTATGGATTCACCTTCCAAATAAAGCAACATTGGTGCTCACCAGGTGTCTAGGGACTTTTTGTTGCGGCTAGGACCTGCTGGTGATAGGGTCTGAACTGACATCATACCTGGCTTTCGAGCTGTGTGCCCTGAGGCCTCCCTGCCTAGAGCTTCTGGCTGTGCTCACAACATCCTGGTGTGCTCTGGGGTCAAGGGCAGGCTCCCCAGTGCTGAGCCACCAATTGCGGTAGAGAGATTTAAACCTCTACCCTTGGGGCCAGGGGCTGTCCCTGGACCCCTCCAGAGACAGGGCACAGCCTGGTGTTCCTGTGAGTGCTGGGTGCAGGCACCTCTTGCCACCTGTAAGTGCAGAGGCCAAGTCCTTGGGGCTGTGTAGCCACAGGGACATGCTGGGAACAGGATGGAGCTGCATTCCTGTGGGCTTTGTCACTCTGGGCTGAAAAGGTCCTCTGTCTTGGGACTGGGGCACTGCTGGGCAGTTGTGCCCACGCTGCTGGGCCCCTGGAGAGCTGGGGGCAGGCTGGGGAAAGCCAGCATCTCCCAGGGCTGGCTCTGGGCCTGGGATATGCTTTCAGGGTGGGGATCAGCCTTGGGCCTCTACCAGCAGCTAGGGTGTCACCAGGCCCCCAGCCCTCTACCCTTGGAACACATGCCTGAAGGCTGCAGGCAGCTGGCAGCAGCACTGAGCCTGTGCTACCCTCATAGTCTGAGAGCCAGCACACAGTTAACAAGATTGCATGGAGTATAATGGGATGGCATCACCCCTTTTGGCATCAGATGCAGCCCAGGGCCCCAGAGTATCCCCAGGAGCCAGCAGCCCTGCCCTACTGCAAGCACCTGGTGGGATCCAGGTGCTTGGGTTGGTAAAAAGCAGGACTGCAGGCTGGAATAGGGACCAGACCCAGACTGAAACTGAGCTATAGACCAGGATTAGTCCTGGATCAAGGTCAGACCCAGAGTAGAACTGAGCCTTGGATTAGGATTAGAGCCAGATCAGGGTCAGCCTCTGACCCCAGATCAGGGTCAGATGGGGATCATTAGACAAGCCTGGAGTAGGAACAGCACCAGACTCGGACCGGGCCGGGACACAGATTAGCCCCAGGCCAGGGCCAAGCCCGTATCTAGATCAGACCCGCCGGGCCCGAGTCTCAGCACCAGGTCGACCCTGAGCCCCACACCTAGACTGGGCACAGGCTCCGGCCCCAGGGTCTTAGGCCAGTCAGGCCTGGGCGAAGCTGAGCCGCCACTGCTTCCGGGGCCGAGGCCTCGCCCGCCCCTTTGCTGGCTCAGGGGTGGGGTTCCTGTCTGTCCTTTCTAGCTCGGCTCTGCTGATTGGCTGCGTGCCGGCGCCGTGAGTGAGGTCATGGCGCACCTGGACGCTTCACGGAAGTGGTCTGCAGCTTAGGACTGTGCTCGGGTCGGGGGCAGTGGGTCCTGGCTGGTCTGTCCCGGCTCTGCTCCACCGGCCCGTCATGGAGGCGGTGGAGCGGGACGGGGCGGCAGGCAGCCCCGAAGGGGCGATGGTGGGTGGTGAGGCCCTGCCGGAGCCGTCGCCGCCCAAGGCCGCCGCTGCTTTCGACCTGTTAGAGCTGGTGCGGAGCTACCGGCGGTTGGAGCTTTACCTGGAGCCGCTGCGGGACGCTGTCGAGGGCGTCCGCTCCCTCCTCCGGTAGGTGTGGGCTGGGCTGGCATCGAGACCGTGCCCGGAGCTTTTCGTCTCTCACTTTTCCTCCTCTCTGCAGGTGGCAGCGGCCCGTGTGCTCCCTCCTCGTCTGCCTCGGCCTCAACTTCTTCTTGCTCACCCTCGGCCAAGGTGCGTGTCGAGGGGGACAGGGCTAGTCCTCTCCCGGAGTCCCCGGCTGACGCTCTTCCGCCTCTTCCAGCTGCTTGGTACTCAGTGCTTGCCCTGTTGGTCGTGATGCCGGCTCTGCTGGGCTACCTGCAGGAGACGTGCCGCGCCCGGCCCTCAGAGCCAGAGTTGGTGCGCCGGAGGTACCACAGTGTTCGCTGGGAAGACCTGTGCAGGGTGCAGCTCTCGCGGCAGGAGGCTATCGTCCAGGTCAAGAGCTTGTGAGTTTCTGGAGCCTTCCCAGCTGTGGGGCTCCTGGGACCTCTGTGGCCAGGAAGGCTTCTCCATAGCTCTGAAGGGCCTGGATTCATGCCAGCCTGGCCACCATAAGGTGTATGAGTGTGGGAGACTCAGGGTGTGTGTTTCTAGTGCCTTTTTATGACTGTGAGGTCTCATTTGCAGCCTGATCCAGCTGGAGGGGTTCCTGAGCGGGATATGCTGCAGCTGTGAGGCAGTGTACCGTGTACTGTACTGGGAGAACCCCACTGTTTCTTCCCAGTGAGTAGTGCTGTCTCAGGCACCCTGTGGTGTGTTCAGTGGGGAGAGGGGCCAGGCATGTGGAGCTGTGTTTGATGTTTGGTACTTGGAAAGAGCATGTGGAGGACCAGATGAAGGAAAGGTGCTTATGCTGTGGTATGAGTTGCTCTGTCTTGAGTGCAGTGTTCTGCTGCTGCTTCTCAGGTTTTATGGGGCACTGCTGGGCTCTGTCTGCATCCTTTATCTGCTGCCCCTCTGCTGGGTCCTGGCCATCCTCAACAGCACCCTCTTCCTGGGTAACACCCAGTTCTACCAAGGTAAGATCTCCCTGAAAGTGGCCTATGTGGGATGGGTTGTGGAAAGGTCCTCTGAAGCCACAGATCCTGCACTGGATCTCTTCCTGCACTGTTGTATAGGCCTGATGTCCTGTGTCAGGCTCTGCTATGGGACCTGAAAAGTGCTAGAGAGCAGTGATTTCCTAAGGATGGTGCTCAGCAGCCCAGGTTTGTTCTTGGGATCCATCTGTGATGGGTAAGACCTGGCCTGGGTGCAGTTTCCTGCTCTCCTCTGCACTGTGGCAAACGGGCCTGTCAACGCAGCCTGTGCATGACCATTGCCACCCCTCACCGTCCCAGACCTGCTCTGCAGGACTTGAAATACTGTTGAATCCTGTGACAGTATATGACATAGGCTTGAAAACATGCCATTGGAGGGGATGAAAAGAGCTGGAGGCACTCCCTGGTCTGTGGCATGTGTCAGAGGAGAGTTGGATGACACCTGTGTAGCTGAGCTGTGACTAAGGCCCCTGCTGTTCCCTGTCCTCAGCTGAGGCAGGTGGTAGGGGGTACCTTCCTGCCCTAACTTTGATGTGTGAGCAGAGGAAGGCTTAGGGTACCTGATCGGTGAAGCTTATATGTGCCAGTATCCTCTACCTTGAGCCCTGGAGATCAGCTTTTCCAGCTGACTTGTGTGGTAGGGCTGTGAGAAGGGAAATGTTGCCCTCTTCCAGCCACATTCCTCTCTTAACCAGTGATAATGGAGCTCAAGGCCTCGATCGAACAGTGTGTAGGCACCAAACCCCTTGAGAGCACTCCAGAGCCTGCTGAACCCTTGCCAGCTGCTGCCCCTCTGGATCGGACACCCACACCCACGAGTACAGAGGTAAGATAGGGGCAGGGCTGGCAGTTCTGGGATGGAAGCTGCAGGGTTAGCCCTTTGATCTGACTGTGCCTGTGTCCTTCTACCCACAAATTCCTTCCAGCTACCAGCTTTACTGGAAGCCTTTCAACCCCTCATGAGTTACTGGGGGTTGCCCTGCTGCACTAAGGGCTTGGCTTGGTTCTGCTGCATGTTAGGATGCAGTCTTGGGGGGCAGGGGCTCTCCTCAGCTTCTCAGACTTATGTCTTCTCCTGGGGCTGCTGGACAGGTGGCCCTTTGTCCTGGAACCCAGTCCAGAAGAATGGGCCCATCTTTGAACAGGGGTTGGGGTACAGCATATTAACTCTGTGAATTTCTTGCAGGACCTTACCCCTGGCAGTGTGGAGGAAGCAGAGGAGGCAGAGCCTGATGAAGAGTTCAAAGATGCTATTGAGGTTTGAGGCTGGTGGGGTTGGGCAGCTGAGGTGGGAAGGGTGAGGACCTTGATGGGCAAGCTGGGTGCTTAGGGAGGGTGGCTGTGGGGCTGGGTGCCTCCAACTGCATCTGTACTACCTTTCCTTTTTGTCCCATGCTGCGGGAGAAGGAGAACCAGCTGCTGGTCATGGTGAGTACTGCCATGCCAAAGTGTGCAAGAGTGGCATCTTCTCCTAGCTGGAGCTGGCAGCCTTTTCCTGGTTTGCTGGTGGCTCATGGTGATGCCAGATGGAGCATCTTGCTTGTTGGGTGCCCATCTCTGGGTAGGCTGCCTTGCAGCCCTCAAGCATGCCCCCAGCCACCTGTCTGGGCTCAGTTGGCTCTGCTCTCTGCAGGAGGATGATGAGAGCTCTCAGTGCTCAGCAGATTTTGACCTCAGCCTCCCAGACAATGGTTTTATGAGCAAAAATGAGGTGATCCGCAGCAAAGTATCACGCCTGACTGAGCGCCTGCGCAAGCGCTGCCCCAGTAACAACTTTGGTAAGGCTGGGAGCAGGTACCTTTTGGGGAGGGTGGGTCTCAGCAGGGTGGGATCTGTGCTACTCCCAGTGGTGACCTGTGAGCTGGAAGGGGACAGAGTGACGTAGTACCCACTAGGGCTGTGCTGACAGTCCCAGTGACCTTCCCTCTTCATGGAGATGATGTTCACCGCTCTCCAAGGAAGGACAAGGATGGGAAGGATCAGTAATGCCATCTCTAAGCTGAGCCTTTACAACAACCTTGTGTATTCCTGTGCTCCTCTTGGTTCCAGGCAGCAGAGCCCTGCCTGATCTCTTCTCCCTTTCTTCCAGGGGCTTGCACAGGCTGTGCAGCCACCTTCTCTGTGCTCAAGAAGAGGGTGAGTCTTTGACCTCTAACCCAGCTTGCTGCCTGCTCCTAGGGAGGAAGTGTTGCACGTGTCTGGTTCATCCTGGCTTTCTCCAGCAGCTTGGGTGGCTGGTCTTAATCATAGCCCAGCAGCAGATGACCTCAGCTAAGTGCTGGATGTTGTTGCATGCCTGATAGTGCCAGGGATCCCTTATACTGTGGAGCCTTTGTCTCTGCTCCTTTGGAAGCTGCCTCAGGCCAAACCTGCATGTGCTGTGTAGAATGCCCCTGCTCTGTGCCTTGGTCTAGCCTGTTTCCTGTGTCCTGAGAGCTTTTTAGTGGAGCAGAGCATGTCTGCTTGTGGGAACTAGAGGAACTGTATTTTTACCTGCTGCCCTGTATATGATGCTTGGCACACCAGCCCCTGAGTATTTCTGGGAAGGATGTATCTCTTGTCCCCTCCAGACTCGCATTGCTCTCTTCCTGCTGCCTCCCCTTCTCCAGACTCAAGCCCATGTCCCCTTACTCCTGGGTTCGTCTGGTACACATCCTGGTAGTCTGGAGGTTGTGCCCCTCCAGGGTTACAGCATAGGGAGTGATGCAGTGTCCTTAAAACTCTGGAACCTGTGCTCCCAGTGCTTTCTCAGGCTGGGCACAGGCTGCCTGTGATGTTGATCTGCTTGAATGCAGATCCAGTGTTAGGCCTAGGTGGTTTGTGTAGGCATTGTTGGCGGATGATCTCCTGCTCTTTCTGTCTGGGCTCAGGGCTTGTGCCCACTCCCTGTCAGTAGGGAATGCTGTTAGCAGTGCCCTGGCTTTGGAGTTTGCTGAGGGGGGCGGGAAATGGGTCTAGAGTAGTGTCTCACCTCCATCTCTCTCCACAGCGGAGCTGCAGTAACTGTGGGAACAGCTTCTGCTCCAGGTGTTGTTCCTTCAAAGTCCCCAAGGCTGTGATGGGAGCCACGGGTGAGTGGAAAGGTGGAGGAGGGCAGAGCTTCTGCTCCCAGCTGCATTGTGTGCTGCAAGGATTTGCCCCAGTCCTGGTGGGGAGGGTAGACAAGACCTGTTCAGTGCAGCCTGGCTTGGGACAGAGTTGTGATGGGTTTGCAGCTGTTGGAGCAGCTCTGTGGCTGGGGTCTGTAGCCTGTAGTGGGAAAGGGGAGCATCTCTAATACCTGCTTTCCCTTCCAGCCCCAGAGGCTCAGAAGGAGACAGTATTTGTATGCGCTCTGTGCAACCAGGTGCTCATCAAGTGACTGAAACCGACCCCGCCAGCTCCTGGGTCCTGCACTGCCTGACACCTGGGATAGCAGGTGCCCTTGCAAATGGGAGCCTGGACTGCTTGGTTCCCAGTGTGGCATCACCCTGCCAAAGGACACTTGCACTCACTGCACTTCCTGCCAGCGCCAGGCTGGGGACAGACCAGCGCTCCGTTTGCCACGCAGCATTTGTAGCACTGCTGGGTGCCTGTGGTGGAGCATTGCACACAGCTATTCCCCTATTCCTGTGGCTGCCCCTAGCAGGTGCCTCAAGCCCTGGGCACTCTCTGGCACACACTGCACCCTGCCATGTACTTGCCCAGGCCCCATGGCCCTGTTCAGTGACGGAGGAACTATCCCTCCCGCTTGGTGTTCCTACCTTAACCTATTAGGTAGGGTAGAACAACTTTGGGGGTCTGTCCCTACCTTTCCCAGCACTGTGCTAGGTGACTGTATTTTTGGGGATCAAGTCAGAGCTGTACCTGCATTCCCAGGAGATGTCTTTGGTCCTGGCTCAGCTGAGACCCTCCTAGTCACTCCTGTGCTACTTGACCTCACTGCCTGCAGGTTCGGTCTCTTCTTTTCCCCCATATTTGGCTGTAGTGCAGAGAAGACAAGAGAGTAAGTTTGGGCTAGGCTGTTGCTGTGTCTCAGTTGCAACATGAGAGGAGGCGTGAGTTGATGCCGCTCTGCGTTTAGTGACTGCTGCTTTCTACTACAGATTAGTATATGTGTATATAGAGAAGAACCAATAAATCTCTTGCCCTCAGCTGGCTCCTGTCTTGTCCCTGTGAAAGCTGTTCCAGTCCCAGGTCACTCCAGCACCCCTGTGGCTTTGTCCCCACTGTCCTGCTGATGGTCGTGGTGTGTCTCTCCCACCAGCTCTCCTTGCTTACTGGAGTTTCCATCTGTCACACTGTGACCTTGTTTGCCCTCTGCTTGGGGCTGTGTGCAGCTGCCTCTCCTTGGCTGTGCCAGGGCTGGATCCTGCTGGGCTGAAGCTGGGGAGAAGCTCAGTGTGGCAGGACTGACTTGGCTTCCTCCTCTCTGCCTCCCAGTGCTGCTCCTTCCCCTGCCCTACCCAGATGGTGGTCCCGGCAGCTGCCTGCCTGCACAAGGGTGACCTTTCTCTTTGTGAACAGCAAAGCTCCAAGCTATCCCAGGAATGTGACCCTGGCTGCTGTGCAGCTAGGAACAGCCATGGCCTGGGTCCCTGCCAGCCAGCTGCAGCTAATCCCAGCTGGGGGGGTTTGGAGGGAGGATGGTGCTCTTGGGCTGGCATTTCTCAGTGCCCACCAGGCTGTGATGCCCACCAGCCTGAGTAGGTGCTCAGGGCCAAGAACTTGATGCTGATTGTACACCCTATTAGCATGGAAGCTAACATGGTGCAGTCCTGGGGACAGCTTGAGCCCTGCTGTTGGCCATGGGCTCGTAAACCTCTTCTTCAAGCTGTGCACTATGGAAAACTGGGGAAAAGCTGGACTTGGCAGTGATGTTGAGGGTGTCTGAGTTGTGTTGGGTGTGTTCCAGTGTGAAGGTGTGCGGAGGGGTTGGCATGTGGAGGGCTTAGCGGTTACCGGGGACAGTGGAGCAGCTGTAGCACTGGGGAGTGGGCTGTGCAGCATGCCAAGAGTTGTGAGGTTGTGTTTGTGGGTGTGAGTGTATCTGCAACAAGATGAGTGCTGGTCTGCAAGGGGCTGGGGGGCTGTAGCTGTAGAGCTCAGATGGCTGATAGTGGGAGGCAGAGAGAAGTTACTTGTCTTTCTAGAGAAAACACTTGGAGCAATGACTGTGATAGCCATTTATGTCTAAACACTCCCTGGAAAGATGCTAATTACACTATATACAGAGAGCTACAGATAAACTTGGGCTGTGGGAGATCGGGTTTTATTTGCACACTTTAAATTTTGTGGTAAAATGACATAATTGATGTTTATTCCTCAACAGCCTTGCTCTGAACATACCTTCTAACTATTTTTTTCTCCACTTTTTCCTTGTCGGCAAGGGTGGGAGCAGTAACCACCTGCCCCTGGTGTGAGGCTGTGACAGGGACTGGCTGCCCTGTGTCCTGGGCTGGCTGCTGTCTGGAGCAAGATGTGAGTGTCATTTCAGGCTCTGGAGGGTGGCCAGTGGGGCCAAGGCCCCACTCAAGATGATCAGAGGGAGCAGGGATCACCCTCATGTGGGGCAGGTGCCTTGTCAGCCAGGAGGAGGATGGGTACAGGCACCCCACAGTCTCAATTCCTCTCTTATCCTGGGAAACTTCCCTGCAGCAGAGCCAGCTCTGGTGAGAAGCTGCAATGTAGGCAACTAGGTGCTGGGTAAATATTCTGGTGGCCACCTTTGTGCCTCCCTCACTTAGCAAGATGGGTGAATGTGAGAATGTGCTGGGTAAACAGGTCAGGGGGGACATGCCCCCCCTCACCTGCTGGGACTGGGGTGCTGCTGGGGCAGAGGCAACTCTTGTACCAAGACTGTGGGAGCTGAGCTAAGGGGCAGCACTGTGCCACCCAGGCTGAGGGCTGCCCCAGTCCTGGTGCTTTTTGTGGGGCGACGCTGTCAGGTGCAGGTGGCTCATGGTAACCCTTTGGGAGGAGGCTGGAGGTTGCAGAGTAGGAGGTCTGGCAGCTGAGTGAGGCTGGCTGGGAGCTGCAGACAGGACTTTCAGGTAGTGCAGACATGAGGTGCCCAGTGATGGAGGCTGCCTGGTCCAGGATCCCTACTGTGCTTGGTGCCAGGCTCCTCATGTGCCTCCAACTCCCCACGTGCAGATCTGACCCCAGGAGTGATGGAGGGAGAATCCTCTCTGGCAAACACCCTCAGACCCAGTTGTGGGGCTCCAGCAGCAGTGATACCCCTGTGTCCTCCCCACTCCATCCTCCTTATCTCACCACCCTCCTAGGCTCCCTGAATTGTCAGGGATGCCCAAGTCTCCAGCTGTGCTGTGACCTCACTGGGAATGCTTGGCTGGGTTGCCCAGCACTGAGCTTTGGGCATGGCAGCTGGAGCAAGACTAGAGCTGGAGCCCAGAGTGACCATGTTTCTGTGGGCTGCCCTACTTGGGGAGCAGTCTGGGGTCCCAAAGGGAGCCCAAGGGGGTGGCTACCCATGAAACGCAGGGATCTGGACACAGGCTTCTCACAGGTGGAATAATTTACTGTAGTGTGGATGGGCAAAGGTGTGTGGGCTAGGCCTTGTCAGGGATGTGTGTGAGATGTCCCAGGGCTGATCTGGGGGTCTTGAAGGTGGACATCCTCTTACTGAGCCATGTGGCATGAGAAGGGTGGAGGAGCCCAGGGAGGGGCTGTACTGCTCCAGGCACTTGGTCTTGAGGGAGCCAGTGTGTGGGGACAGCAAGGCAGGAGGGATCTGCCTCAGGTGGCATGGGTCCCTGCAAAGGTGCTGTAATCCAGGGCTGGGATGTCAGCTCAGGGTGAGTGTGTGAGATGGTTTGGTGGGTTTTGGGGAGGCTGAGGATCTGGAGCATGTCATCAGGGAGCTGGACAGGGTACAGAGGGGTGCAGGATAAGAATCTCTGATGCAGTTAGAGGGTCCCAAGAGGGCTAAGTAGGGATCTAAAGTGCAGGCAAAGTCCTTTGGGTGCCAAGCAGGGAACTTGGGAATAGTCAAGGGCCTCTAGTGCAGATGAGGGTTCACACGCATGCAGAGCAAGGGTCCTGGGTGCAGCCTAAGCTCCTGGATATGAGCAGGGGTCTCAGGAGAGGACAGGGGTCCTGGCTGTGCATCAAGGTTCCCACATATGCAGCTGGAAATCCAGGGGCTGCAGAGCAGAGTTTTGGGCCACAGCCAAGGGGCTGAGGAGGTAAAGCTAGGGAGTGCAGAGCTAAGGTCCTGGGGTACAGCCAGGGATGTTGGGGTGCCAGGGGTGCAGTGTTGTGTCAGTGCAGGAGTCCTGGGATAGGGCAGGGTGGGCAGAGCCCTAGTGCTGCCCAGCCCCATAGAGCAGGGGGTGATAGAGGGGGCAGGGGTAGGAGAACATGAACTTGACAGCGAACTTCATCTCCTTGTTGTGCTTCTGCCAGGGGTAGATGGCTAGGAGGAGCAGGCGGCTGCCCACCTTTCGGCCCATCACTAGGAAGCTGCCACTGAGGCTGTCAAGCTGGGGACAGGGGCAGGCACCTGCATTTCTCATGTGCAGAACCATCTTCTTGGTGTCCTTGCGCTTAAGCGGGCCAAGCTTCAGCACCTTCTTCTTCTGGGCAGCCACTAGCCGCCGCTCCCCATTCTCCTCAGTCATCTCCTTAATGCGCATC
>VWZO01041623.1:0-13668 GCA_013396975.1 Bucco capensis
CCACTTCCCTGAGGAGCCTGTTCCAATGCTTGAAAATCCTCTCAGATTCACCTAAGGATTTCTTTATGTCAAACAGCAGTGGAGTGTACAGATAATCAAGCAGCTATAAGTGAACTTGAGAAGCTACCACAGCAAAAAGCTTAAAAGAGCCATTGCCCATCTTCTAGGCAAGAGAAATGACTGCCCCAGCCTGTTGTATCTCTAGAGTACAAGTCAGCCCCATATAAGCCAACCACTCTGTCACTTTGCCACTGTAACCACAAGATAACCACAAGAATAACTCTACCATCTGGAAATTATTCCTTGAGTCTGTTCACTGCAGGAGTTTGGGTCTGGAGTAGAGATATTCGGGGCAGTGAAAATGCAGAACCTGAGCAGCAACAGCTAGATAGAGTCCAGGATGAAGATGCTCTTCTCTGCCCCCACTAGTCCTCCCTCACCTCTATTAGCCATGCAGGCTTAGAAAAGAGACCTGAGTGAGTTGGGATTGAGTTTTCTTGGTACATGCACCAGATTCCTTGTATTAGGAGAGAAGCACCATCCTCCTAAGCCCAGCAATTACAGACATTCTTTCCTCAGCCAAACTTCTTATCTGTCAGGTGTCTATATGAAAAAAGACAGTTCAAAAGATGGCCCTTTTTTTGTTCTTGCCTACAGCAGCAAACCAAAAATAACAAAAAGAACTACAGAGCATTTTGTGGCTGTTTTGAAATACCACAAACACTACCGATAATAAACCAGGACTTTCAAAGGGGTGTCCATTTGGGGAGCCTAGTTTCTTAGCAACTGCTAGAGACCTCTTAAGGAGAAGAGATTTCAAGAAGAGAAGTGATGAGCATGTTCTAAACCTAGTCTCTTATTAGAATGCTCCAGAAGGGCAACTTGAAAATATAAACCCTCAGAATGTCTGCTTCCACTGGCAAAATCTTATCTCCAGTGTCATCAGGCACAGCCTTCTGTATCTGATCGATCCCCTTTGCATCCTACTCCTGCTGCCACTAAAGGAAGTAGGTGTTTTGTCACTGCTGGAAGAAGGTTCTGTTTCCATTAAAATCAGTCTTTCAGGATGCTTAGGAAGCTCAAACAAGCACTTGACTGTAAATTTGAGAGTTTTATCCAGACGATGTTAGCTGTTTGTGTATGTAGGAAATGCTGCAGATTGACCTAACACTTCTTCTAAAAGAAGAGTTTCACTGCATCTCTTATGCCAGTCAGAAAAGTGATGGGTGGAAAAAATGTTCATTGTTATTAAAAAAGAAAGTCAGTTCCCAAAATAAGATATATCACTCTCCACCATTTCTCTGCCAAACATTCCTGTGTACTTAATGACTCCACTAGGAAAAGAGATTAAAGAGAATTGTATAGATCAGATTATTGAATGACAAACTCTTTCAACCTTCAATTCTGAAAGCATAACGTTCTGGCATCCCGCCCCACACCTCAGCAGCTGGAGTATCAGATGCAACCAAGGCTCATTAAATCCACTGCTAGTGAGAATCAGGCTTTACACTGTGATGGGAGTTTCCTTTTACTGTTAGAGGGGAGTTTTTCTATTAGTCTGAAACAGAGAGTAGTGCAGCTGAGCAGAACACAGGGCAGTTTTGTCCTTTTTCACTTGCCCTGCTGAATGGACTGTCAGCAGTTTAGTCTATGTATCATGAATGCTAAAATACTGGTTCAGACTGGAGTCCTCAATAGACCTGCTGTGGTACCAGGGAGTCTGATAATTCCCACTGCTGCAAGAGCAGCACAGAGAAACACACACAAAAATTGTCTCCCCCCAAACCCCAAACATCCTCCTTTCCCCCACATTTAATAACATTTCTTCCCTCTGTTTCTGCCTCCTCTTTCTGTATCACTGAATATACATTTGGGACCTGCTCAGTTGTATTTCAGTGCTGCACACTTCCCAGTCCTCCACTGGGAAACAGGAATCACTTTAGATGACTCTTCAGGCAAATTTATTTAGCGGCCTTCTGTTTCCCTCCTCTTCCCCTCCTCCCAGCTTTTTCTGATCTCTGAATAATTTGTTCACACTGTATTACTTCCTTTGCCATTAGAAGCCATAAATCAAAACACAAGCACTGCAAGTTCTTACATTTTCAGCATCTATTACTTATTGATTTCTTTGGAAACAAATCTGTGCGACAAGTATGAGAGAGTCACAATTGCTCTTTCAACATAGGCTGATGGACACTGACTTTAAACCAAATTTCTGCTAAAAAGAACTTATTTTTTTTCCTTATTACTTTAAAAACAGAAGAGTTTCCTTAACCTTGTCTCATTTTCTGTCTGCAAGCATCAGGTTGCTGTTCGTAGACTGCTGACCCATACAATGTGCCTGTCTGCTGGGCTTCTTTGCTCCATGGTCTGACCACAACTTCTAGCATCCCTTGACCCCTGAATGGTCAAGGAGAAGGGCTCTCCCTGGGTCTAGGCATCTGCTGTCAGGTTTGCTATTTGTCATCACAGAGCAGCATGGAGTGATAATGTGTACTGGGAAATCACCACGACAAGCCTGGCTCAGGGCACCTTACAGTCGAGTCCAATACAGCAGGACAAAACTATCATAAGGTAGGGAACCAGGCAGTGGAACGATCCGCTTTAGTAGCTTCTCAGCAAGAGAAATGTTTACTGTCTCCTAAGTTGTTTTTCCTGCTCTTCTGGCCAATATCACCATTTGCTATTAAATTACTTTCATGAGATCTTTAAATTGACAGGTTGAGGGTAATGGCACAACCTACGGAGCTGCAAATTAGAAAATCCCTTATTCAACTGTACTCAAGAAATACAAGATCTGGTCAGCATGTTTTTTTCTGTTAATGGCTCTACTATCCTGGATCATCTCTACAGCCTTCCTATGCAGAAATTTTGCCTGTGATACAAGGCTCACACTTCATCAGTGCACCTCACAAATGTTTTCATCTGTTTTTGGATCCTACCTACCTTAAATCTGCAGTAATAAGTTCAAAGAAGTCATATGAACAGAAAGAGACTTGTTAATTACCACCAGCCCTCAGAAGCTGCTTGATAATAGTGAGTGCTCTTCAGAGGGATCAACACCTTCTAGACAAGTCCCACAAGCATGCAATTCCTCCCTCCCTAAAAATCTGAAAACCAATAGCGATTGCCTGAGTCTTGCAGATGATCTAATTGAAAACAAACATGCACACACAATAGCACCCAACTGTTACAGCAACTTGAAGCCACTGCAGCCAGTAAACACCAAACGTGAAGCTCAGAGTCAAATTGGAAAAACTTTTTTTTCATAGCCCTTATCCTTAAACTGCAAAAATGCATCTTGCAGAGTCAGATCAGAGCAAGTTGTTCTGGCTTTCTGCATTCTGTACTTCTGAGAAGAGGAAAGAGCTGCAAGTAAGCAGAAATTTCTAAGTGACGTTACTTTGAAGATGGCTATTACTCTGGGTTGCTTTACACGTCAGAATATTTACTACAAATGTCCTTTCAGTAAGAAAACAATTTTTATAGCTGGATTTCACCAGCTGCAAATAACTGAGACAGCATGTAAAGCACCAAAGAAGGACTTTCGCCACTTCAGAGCACTGGGTTTTGCAACCACTTCTACAAATCAGCAGAATTTATGACAGAAGTGTGTTTGTATAGCATGATCCCAGATTCCAAGAAATGAGATCCCAAATAATGCAAAGCTAAACGTGGACTCAAACAAATGCTAAACTGTGAGGTCTTGTAGTGTTTTTTGTTTTAATAGGAGCTTCTGAGTATACAGTGCAGCCAGAGTCAAGTTACCACCTCGCTGTCTCTTCCCAGGAACTCACTGGTGGTAGCCACTAAGGTCTGTAGTCCTTGTTAGAGTATGCCAGCACAGCTGAATGCTCTATTCATGATCTATATGCCATTAAGCAAGATTATATATGCTCATGCAAACTTCAAAAGGCCAAGAGGTTTTAGCCAATCTATGAAAAGTGAGCAATTAGTGCAATTTCTCCTCTTATGAGCTAACACCCTCAGTTAACAATTCACCACAGATCACTGAAAACAATTAGGGTTGTTAACATACACAGCACTAATGACATTTAAAATGTTAAGTCATGTGGCCAGCATGATGTAGAGATTTTGTACTAGAGGATATATATGCTAGCACATGTTATAAACCTACTCATTAGAGACTACCAGAAATGTCACCTTAGAATCTCACTTTCTTTGAATGAACGTAATATTTTCTTCTAGTGATGTATATTACGATTCATTGGAGTTGTCCACTTGAAAACAAGAAAAAGAGAGAAGGAGGGAGGAGGGAAAAAACCCAAACCCTTGTCCCTGTGGGATGTCAACTGCCTGGACAGGTCTTCCAGAAAGGTGCTTTTAGGACCTGCCTAATTGGTGCTCTGCTCAGAGTCCTGCTGTTCGTCAGGTCCCTCTCTCCATCTGCCACATTTACAAGGACGAGGACTGGGCTTTGGTGGGCACTGAAGCTAAATGCAATGAAGCAATAGCAACAATGGGCACACACCATACAGATGGATTTAAAATTCAGGTCTCTTGTACAATTCCTCTGCTTCCCTCATCTTTCAGAAAGTAGTGGAGTTTCCTTTGTGGTGCCAATAGACGGGGTTTAATTCCCATAGCCTTTTTTAGCCTTCTGCCTGTTTTAATTATAGTGGAAGGAATGGTATTTCACCTCTTGCTTAGCAAATTCTGTTCCAAAGGGGAATTCAAACAAGGTTGAATTCTAATTGAATTTATTCTAATTTTGAAAGAAAACAAATTTGGTAATGTCAAAATTTTCCATAAAATAGACTTCAAAATGTCATCCTGATGCTTTAGTGTGCATTTAAAAGAGCAAATTTGAAACAGCTGAAATACCTGGAAAAATTAAATAGCAACTCTCGATTTAAGAAAAATATAAATTGATGGAGTAACCTTCATTAGATGCAGAATTAAAATGCACATGGGAAATAAACTGGAATACCTTGCTCAATTTTTGTTCATCACAGGTCATCAAGCTAAAATGAGAAAAGCAAACTTACAATGTTTAACTAACCTGAGTTATGGAATAGAAAGTGGTCTAGGACTGCTCCCATAGCAGTTTGGAAAAATACACTTTTTTAGAAGACTGATTCTTCTGGCAAATTCATGAGAAAGAACAGCCATGAGCTGTAAAGGATAGACCACACACATGCTTTCTGGACAATCAGTGACCAGACACAAGTCTTTCTTCTGACTTCATGATATAAACTTGATGGTTACCAATATTTACTTAGTCTGTAAATAAGGTCATGGTTTGGTAATACTTCTCTGCTCCATGGGGTTATTGAAGCATATGCTTAAACAATATGGAAAACAATGAACTATAAGGACATGGTTATAGCCTTTTCTAAATCAGGAAAAAGTTCCTTGTCACATACTAAAAGAGAAAATCCCAACCCAGAGGAGCACAGAGATCTTCAAAGAGTGCAGCTGAACAGCAGCTCAAACATAATACACGAAGATATTTGTTGTTAAGCTGGAAAAATACATTTCCCCATTTGCTAGGGGTGACTCAGTGGGCTTTGGCCAGTACTAAGTCACAAAGCCATCATACACTTTTATGCTTTTTGGATTACACCTTTAAAAAAACACACCAAAATTACCAGAAGCCCAAAGCAGAAATCTCAAAACTGACACAAAATCAGAGGAGTTTTTCCCTTTTTTCCTTTAGCACCTGAAACATATCCCCTTACTTGGATAGAGTCTGGTTTCATCAGGAGCTCCATCCTATATTCACTCTAGGAAAGCAGAAGACACCTTGCAACCCCTCCAACAGAGCCTGTCCTTTATTTATTTGTTTCCTTCAATAGCAATAGCAGGAAAGAATTTCATACAGCACTGAGGATGAACAATCCAGTTAATAACATTGCTGAACATTCACACATCTGGGATAAAGGGAAGCTTCAGCCCAACAGCTGTTTGAAATGTACCAGATAGTCTCATTCTGCTGAACAAAATCTCATCAGTACAAATTTTAGATGATTCAGACAACTTTTTGTTCCAGTTTACTAACTTACAATATAACACTTGCTTGTGAAAAACCTGCAAGTTAAATTTCAGAGACATGAAGATCTCTGAAAGATTTAATGATCTTCAACCAGTTCCCAGTTAGGAGAAATCACACCCGAGCTACGCAGATGTCAAGCCAGTGTAACTGTCCTAAGACCTCTGGGTTTGCACCCACTCAACAGAGGACAGAGCCTGGCCCTTGTGCTTTTCTCCCACAGCTGAGGACCTGCAGCACAACTTTTAACAGCTGCTTTCTCAAGATCCAGAAGGTAGACCAGAGGAAGCCATCAGTCATTCAGTACGTGCACCATGCTTGTGTAAGCCACTGCCATCCAAAGGAGTTTCTGTACCTACAGGCAGCAGCTATATCCACTTGCAAATCCTTGTCCTCAGCACTAATAATAACTATGCTGTGTGAAATCTGCTGGTTAAGAAAACTTCTTTCATTTACAGTATGACTTTCCCCTTTCCCCACTAAGCAGACCCACTTCTTGTTTCTCCTTACTTTTGGCTTTGCCTGCCCAATGTTTTGAGCATTGCCTGCATGCTTAGAGAAGGCTAAGGTGCTGCCCATTTCCCCTTACAAGGATCCCAATAAAAATTCTAGTGCCACAAACCATTCCATACTTCCTTCTAATGACAGTCAACAGAGAGAGAGATCCCCACAAAAACCTTGTAGCTGCCCCATCAGCAAAAGTGATGCTTTCAGGCAAGGTTTCCACCTAGTTCTCCAGACAAGAAAGATGGATCAGATCAAAACAAGCTGTTTCAGCACAGAGAAGGGAGTGGACAGGAGGCAATATGAAGGCATACAGGGAAAATACACATACAACCTGTATTTGACTGCAGGGACCTACAATCTGGCAGTTGGAGACATCCACGGGGGTTTTTTTTTTAACCTTTTGTTCATTGTTTTAGTAATTTTATCTCTTGATGACAGATGAGGCGGATATTGCTAGGAAACCAAATTATTTCTTTGACTCAGTGCTCTGTGGGGAGAATGAAGGAAACATGCCAAAAATGGAGAGAAATTTCCCAGGGGTAGAAAATGAAAAATTAATGAAATGCTAGGCAACACTCGGGAATGTCAAATGAAAGGAAAAAGGGATAAGAACAATCAAAATCGGGCAACACTCTGAAGAGGTCAGGAGGATCAGTAAGGCATGAGCAAGAGCCTGAAGAAGAACTTGTGGGTGTAAGCCCTTTAAATCCCCAGGAGGAGCAGAATAGAGACTACGCAAGCTCAGGTTCAGAACAGAGAGTGGAGAACATCAGTCTCCCAAAGCCTGGCCTTAGCACTGGGAAAAGTTACTGGCAGTAACTTGAATAAAGAGTAACACACATTCACAGGAGGGATGTCAAGGTGAACAGACCTGTTTTTTTTCCTGTACGGAGTTAATGATGAAGTCAGACCCAGAATGAATGAGATGATCTCGTTGACTTTGGTTTTCAGCAGGCAAGTACCATCTCTGTAATCAGTGACAGCAAGTGGAGAAAACAGTGTAGATATGTGGTAACTTATCAGGTAGGGGGGAAGTAGCATATGTAGGCTAATCGTCCTTATTGTATATAAAGCTGTACATAGATTACTAGATGTAGAGGTGTTGTGTGCCTTGACATCTGGTTATTGAAAGGTGGTGTCAGCACCAAGTCTAAACTTGCTGCTCCCACCTTGCAGCCACTCAGCTGCCCTATGAGCTCTTTAGCAGAGTAGTTAACAGCTTTGTATCCCAGTCTCAAACCTAATCACAGCTTGGGCTGCCAAATTGAGTCTGCATACTGATCTTGCAGCTGCCCCAGGTCTGTGACTGGAGTCCTAGTTTGGGAACAGCTCTCTCTTGGTGGGGGACAGCAGGAGAAGGCCATAGATTTAGGTCTAAACTGAAGAAGTCACTTAGGCATATGGCTGTGCCTCTTTGGGACACGGCTGTTTTCCTAGGTAAGTGAGTGACAGTTCAGCTTGCTAATAATAGCACAGGGGAAGACTATATGCAGAGACATGAAGAAATAAGAAAATAGGTTAATCACTCACATCTGATAACAGAAGAGAGGGGGACTAATTCTGCAAAAGAAAGAACTGAAAGGACTAAACCCAGCTACCTTGATGATACTGCAGGATGTTGACCAAGAAAGCATCACCGGTGACAGCAAAAAAAACCCAAAACACCCAAATCCAAAAATGGCCAATAATGGAGAACAGACAGCAGTTCCTTTAGAAAAAAGAAGAAAACAGCTTTCCGTGGACCATATCCCAGAGACCAATATGTTTTACAGGGCACAGTGGCCTCCGCTCTCTCTCATTCTCTTTTAAAAGGATTAATTTTCTAATGAAGGTACTTGGCAACAGGTCACATGGTGAACTCGGCATGTCTGCTGGTATCAGCTAGGTTGTGCTCCCCCAGCAAAGCAGCCAGCAGTTCTGTTTTACAGAAGCAGGGTGAGGGGATCTGTCAGATGGAGAGAGAGGTGCCAAGACTTCCTTGATGGAAGGTGATAGACAGGTCTCACACTTCTATACCAACTGTTTCAAAGCCTGATTTTTCTATCACTTTTAATAATTTCTTCTGGATCCAAAATAAATGTGGACAGATGACATGATACCCAGACAAAACCTGACTCTCCCAGTGGGAGAAGGAATATTCCTGAGGTTAGTAGAAACTCAGTTTTTAAAGCCAAAGAAAGTAACATTTTTCCTATATGCAGCCATTACATTTCCTTTCTGTGCATCTCCTCCTTCCTGTAAAAGAAAAACACTCACGACTAAGTGAGATCCAACATATATATTTATGTATATATATAAAGTGTGATACTGGAATAAGCCTGCTGCCAGAAACCCTAGATGCTTTGGGACCAAAGCTATGCTGAAATCTACTGAAGTCTTTCATTCACAGCTTGGTGGGCATCTTCCAAAGCCTTGCATGAATCTGTGCCCCTAAGTCTCTCCTGTGGGTGTCAAAGAACTTGTGGATTTTTACATCAGGAATGGTACAACATGAGAAATGGTCCTGTTCCTACCAAACTGACTGGCAGGCTTCTTTCCCAATGGAGTGTTTCACCAGTTCCACAAGAACAAACACATTGTAATTGGCTGTCCACCTACAGCATGGGGGTAAAGTGTGGCTCACCAAAACCAAGCCAGACAAGACGCAAAGGGCCAGCTGGCACCTGCTTTCAAAGGAAGCCAGTGGTAGGCAGCAAAAGGCACAAGATAAAAAGCCAAGAACCACATTTTGACTTCAGGTATCTCTGTGCAGACTTTTGAGGCCCTGGGTTTGGAGGGGATCTGTGCAGGCGCTTCTACTGCATTTATTGCAACATCATGTTTTAAAGCCCTGGTACAACAGTACAATGGTGAGCAATGAACTCACAGTCTGGATTTGCTTTTGGATCTAAAGCTGTTTACCTGAATTTTTGGCAGCCATCTCCATGAGCTAAGGTTTTCCCTAGGCTCTTTGTTTGGCACTGGCCAGATTCTCAGCAGCTGGAGTCAGTAGCTGTAATCTCACATCAGTTCAGTGAAACCTTGGGAGCTGATATGATTTGCCCTAGCTGAGGATCTAGCCCACAGCACAAGAGACATCACATCACAAGGGAAACAGCTTCACTGGGGAACAAGGCTGTGGAGCCATCAAGTCTGCCATCTGCCTTTGCAGCCCAAGGGGTTGACACATTAAAGGGAGAAGAGGAAGGAAAGACACCACTGAGCTGCTACCTGGCTGTGCAACTCTGCACTGCATTTGGGAGGGGGCACAAAACCCCTGCATGGGATCCTTTCATACTCTGAAGCACAAGTTTTTTTCACTTGATAATTTTATGCTTTTTTCTACATTACAGCATCCAATACATATAAATCAGCTGCATCATCACAGCTCTCTAATCCATCGACTTTGCAAATTTGAAAACCGTACACAGAATAAGGAGAAAAAGTAATTTTTTACCTTTTCTCCAAAATCCAGCACAAAGTAATGAACAGAGAAGGCTGTGAGCTACTTGGGAAGTAACGTCACAGGCAGAGATGAACCTCAAGATACTTTGTGCAAGACTAGCCTGGGCAGCCATCAAGACACTTACACATATTTCCATGGGCCAGCCCCCACACTTTAGCGATTTTCCTTTGGTCTCATTCTGTTGCTTTTCTAATATGTTCCCTTCAGACACTGGGGGACCCATGTACCCCAGCGCATGGTAGTGCATGTGCTACAGCAGAGAAGAGGGTGTTTGCCCGTTTCTCTCTGCTAGCTCCTATGCCAGGATGAGAGTCACCAGCTGTGGAGATGAAATGGCTATGTGGGGAGAGGAAGGGTTGTGCAGGGTATGGCTGCTAGGCTTTCAGGGGAAAAAGCATCTCCAAAATCCATTGATGAATCTCTTTTTTTTTTTTGTAAGAGAGGGAGAAAAGTTCCTGCAGCACAAGGAGGAAGGTGTACAACCCACAACAGTTTACCCTTGGACTCCTTTTCTGCGTTTACACATTGGGTATCACCTAACCCTGAGATGCATCCTGGCCCTGGGGTATCCCATGACCTCTCTGTGGTCCTAACTTCCCTCACAGACTAATGCTAAAGACAAGACTCCAAAAAAAACTGAGCAAGAGGCTTGTTCATCAATAGACATGTCTCCAACCTGAGACCCTGCCCCAATCCTTGCAGCTGGCAGGTATCCCTGTCCCACCACATAATTACTGAGAAAGACAAAAGGCTTCTTTCTCAACAAGCAGGTGTGTGTGGTGGGCAATCACTGAAACGGTATTTCAGCTTGTCAGAGCATCTCCTCATGAGAAGATCTCAATATTATGAGGTTAAGAACATCTGAATGTGAAGCTAAGCCAGAACATAAAAGCCATGCTAACTGTCAGAGTCATCAACAACCTTGTCAGAGAGATTTCACCCTCAAACTCCCAGCCCAGAGCCTGTCAGCTCTGTCTCCAGCAGCAGATAATGCATTTAGCAGCAAAACTCTTTCACATGAGACACCAAAAAAAAAAAAAAAATTTATTTGACCACAGAAGTGAACTTTACATTTTGGATTCTTCTTGAATTGGTGATGAACGTGTGATGAAAAGGGGGGAAAAAAAAAAAGAAAGCGGTAAAACAACTGAAAACCAGATGTAGGTATTTCTGAACTATATTGGAAGCTTTTTCTGCCAGAGAATAATACACACCTGATCTGCAGCACTTCCAGGATTGCATGCCTAAAATATCTCCTAATTTAACAAGTAGGTTTGAAACTTGTACAGAATAATAGCTGACCTTGATAGCCATTGATTGGAAAGCACTTTAGTTTGGAGCAGTGCCCCTGTAATCTATGTGTAAAAGCTTTTATGGAGCTCCCATCATTGCTGAAATGGTACAGCTAAAGAAAAGAGCACCTCTGCTCAGCCTCCATGCACTTGCAGAGGGAACAACAGCAGAGTATAAAATCAAAAATTTGAATTAACTAAGGACCAAGAAAAATCAAACTGGGGAATGCAGAACGTCCAAAAGCAAGTGTAAAACTTCTTCCTGAGCAGCTGTGTTCTCTGCTGTGCCACAATCCACAAAGTAGCCCTGTCCTGAGCTGAGGGTGGGTGAGTAGCAAACGAGTTTGCTCTAATGACAGCAGTAACAGTGCTTGGGTTGCATCATGACCTACCAGGCTAAACTGAGAGCATATGGTCACCTCAAGCTGCAGAGAACTGAGCCTGAAATCCTCCCTCTGCCCCACTGCAGTCGATACAACCGGCAGCCAACATTAAAATACAAAAAGAAGGACTCATTACATGCAGTTTCAGGCACACACAAACACACCAGTTCTTACAGGTGCTGGTGTTGTGCCTCACCTCTCTGCACGCTCCCACTGCTTAAGGTACAAGCAGCACTGTTCTGAGGGTTTCTGTGCTCACTGAGGACTCAGTTACTGTGAACAAAGGAGTATTTGACCTTTCTGTCTGAAGGAGCTAGCAAATTAGCCCTCTAAACCTGCATCAATCAGGCTGTGTTAAAAGGGGGAGCCTCATTCTCTGCACTAAATCGGTAGTTCAGTCGACGTGCTGAGCAGCAGGATAAGGAGGGCATCTGACACAGAACAGATGTCAGATTTTATCTTCTTTTTTTCTTTTTTTCTCTCCTCTAAGTCTAGACAGTGGGTCTTACATGCTCCCACCTTGGGACACATCTGCTTGATCTGGATCATGGAAATGAGCAGTGATGTACCTTGTGTGAATCACCTGGAGGGACCAAAGGTCTCAGGGGAAAGCCCACACCATCACTCAGTGATGATGACACCCCACCACAGGCTAGAAGCAGGATGCCAAGGCAAGAGTGAGCTGGTCTGCTATTCCATTCAAACCAAACTATGATAAAACCAGTGGCAAAACACGGTAATGTTCAGTGGTGGAGGGTAAGCATGTGCCCCAATGCCACAATACAGGCAATGAAGTGTATCCTGCACCAGACACCCAAACCAGCGGCTGGGAGACCATTAATGAGGTCATGGAGAAAATAAGCCAAGAATCTCCCCCACCAGTCTTCGAGACATTCAACATACTGTCCTAAAATTCTTTGTTCTTCAGTGTTTGCAGGTCACCTATTCGATAAACTACTTTCCAGAAAAACTTTTAATGCTAAGTGAGGCACTTACATGCTCCGGGGCAGAAGAAGCCCCTGGGCCCACGTTGCTTTGAAGAGTGATGCTGAAGGGGAGGCTGCTGGGCTCAGATCTCCAGCAGCACCCTCCTGCTCAGCACACTGAGAGCACAAGCACTGCAATCTCAAGCCTAACAGTTACAAAGAAGTTTGAGATGTCTAAGTGGGTCAGCTATGCAAGGCTGCAAATGGTGTTTCCAGAAGTATGTTGTTATTTATACAGCACCACAGGGGACTTAAGAAATTCAAAGACAAATAAATCATGACAGAGTCCCTCCTTGAGGGGCTTTGTAATGTACAACTCAAACCCTCTGGGATGTTAAATGGCTCCTATGAGGTGCTAACTGCTATCAACTCCCATTGACTTTAATGGACATAAAGATGCTCAACACCTTGAAAGACAGCACTTTCAAATTACTTTCTTCAGCTTTTTGTCTGCTTACCCAGTTTTAACATAATGAAGTAGCAAATGACAACTAAACCAAAGAACAGTACTTTACAAGGGACAGATGGAGGACAGGACAACCTAGGTTTTCATCTCTAACTTCTATGCTACAGAGATTTGCAGGGAGGAGATGAATGTCTCTGAGAGGTTGAACTGGAAAGTATGCTCATATGAGAGTGGAGCAAGACACAAGTGAAAAGCTACAACCAAAGCTGACCTTCAGCAAGGGCTGAGGCAAGGCACCTCACTGCCCTAAATTGTTTTTGAGGTCTGGGTTTTTTCTCAGCATTTTATTTCAGTTTCTTCATGAGTGTTAGCTGTGTCTTTAGTAACAGTAAACCATCAACAGCACAAAAACTCCTATCCTAACAGGTAAGTGATCCAGATTGAAGAGATGTAGGGGTTTCTTACATCTTCAGACTATAAATCTCACTCAGCTGCTGCCTCCAAGTCCACTATTCTACTTTCATTTTCTCCTTTTATAAAGGGCTGTTTGGTGGTTTGGGTTTTTTGTTTGTTTGTCTGTTTTATCCTCCCATGAATTTTGCATGGATTTGGCTTTTCTCCCCCCCCCCCCCCCCC
>VWZO01041624.1:0-14270 GCA_013396975.1 Bucco capensis
AAAAAAAAAAGTTGAGAGGAGCTAAGCACACCTAAAAGTGGGGAGTGGAAGGGAGCCCTCAGGAATCACCTGCCATATCTGCCAGCAGCTTTCTTCTGTAGTCAAGGGCTTGATCTTGCAAAGCTCATACTATGAATCCTCTTGGTTTTAAAGTGGATGGAGTTATTGCAGAGACTAGGTCCCAGTGGAGTAGGCTTTTGTGAAAATGCTCACTAAAATACAAAGGATCCCCTTTGTTAGAAAATGGGATGTGAATTTCTTTAGCCCAGCTTTGAACCTGCAGAAACACCCTGGCTGATGACTTTTGCTCTGGTAACGCTGAACTAAGTTCTGCCTACAACCAAGGGCGCAGAGGGAAATTTTGACAAATCAATAAAAGCCGCATACCAAAAATGCATTTAATACCCAGCACTGCTCTTCCCCAGAGCCTGGACCATCCTGTGCCATGGAAAAGGTGAGGATCCCAGGGGAAAACAGTATGTGGCTCTGTAATTTAATGCATTATAGCAATGGTGTACAAAATGAGTCAGTATATCCAAATTTATTTTTCTGTCACTTCTCAGCTTTTGAGTGCTGTAGTTTGCAACCTTAATATTAAATTAATGTTTCTTTGTGGAATTGGCACCTCATACAATTTATATGTACTATACAATTTCATTTATTCATTCTGCTTTAACTACCCTAACTCTTGGAATAGATTTCACCCCATATTCAAGCTTACTGTATTCTGTGTTACATCCTTTTGCAGTGTCCACTGGGCTCAAGTCCTGCCTTTCCCCTCATCCTCCATATGGCCACAAGCTCACCAGAATCAGAATCCACAACAATACCTCAAATCCACCACATTTTTCTTGGTTTGTATTACAGTGAGGTCAAAGATCATCTGAATGAGAAACCTTGTTTTTCTAGACAAGCTAAGTAAGCACCGTGATTCTGCCAAATTGTTCTTAACGCTAGAAAAAGAGTCCACAAATGAAAGATGTCAAAAAAATGTATCACCAAATAAGTAAAGCCAACAGAGGTTGTACAGAAAAGTGAGTTGTCCTAATGACTAGAGGAACACCCTAAAAAAAACAACTCTAGAAGTATATTTTGAGGAAATACCAACATGGTCTGCTTCTGGATATATGTCATAAATGCTCAGTGATTTGGAAGAAGTCCTGAAAATTATTTGTCATGCTGCTTAACAAGGAAATCATGGAGATACAAAGACTGACCACAATGACTAGAAATACAGCAAATCTTTCAGGCCCCATATTGACATGTGAGTCTTTTTATTACTTGAGTCTTTCATTTCCTCAAGAAAAGGGTCCCACAGGTGGTCCTGCTCAAGGAAGCCATGCAGATGAGCTTCCTCCAGTTAGCATAAGATAATATATGCTCTCATTAGACCAAATGCAAACAGTGATGAAGGGGAGTGCACTGCCATGTCACATCCAGCAATCAGGAAACAAACCTTTGACATAATGCAGCAGGCAGATAATAAGACCTCATAGTTAGCAACAAATGAGACTACACTTAATTTGCTGTGCAATGTTCATGTAACAGCAGACAGCTAGAATATGGGCTTGATGAATTGGGGGCTCTCTGTCAGGCACTGATCACATTAATCATAAAGCCAAAACTCAGTGACACAGTTTTTCTTCCAAATGTTTGCCATAATTTTCTAGAATGAAAATACACACATGCCTTTTTTTTTTTAGTTGTTTACTTTAAACAGAAGAATGGATTTCTCCACTATCAGGATGGACTACACATTTTTAGAAGCTCAACTGTGCCCAGTGAGTCCACTCAGTTTATTGAACAAGAGCTACACAACCACAAAGTATGTTCTAACCCAGCTCCACTACCATATTCTGGATGATTGATTTCATGCTGGACATTCTCCAGCAAGGAGGTTGAGCACTATGTGATGACTTCCAGAGCAGAAACTAATCAGAGAAGAGGAAGACAAAAGAGAAGTAGTACAAAAACTGAAGGAGGAAAGGGCAGAAGATAGATTAAGATGTTTGCAAATAAAATTGAATGAGGAAAAATGGTTGAGAGACTAATTCCACAGCTGGTATGAATTCTCCCAGTGTGATTGTGCCATAGTCCAGGGTGCTTGGAAAACAGCCCAACAGAAGTGACATTCCCTTCGTCCTATAAAATCCCCACAGCCAAGAAGCAGCTGGCTGTTTTTGTGAGAGGTGCTACTGAGAAGATGAAGGATGCCAAGGGAGAACAGAAATTGGTGCTTGCCAACAACTCTATCCAAATACTAAGCAGGACACACTTGGTCCGCTGACAAACAAATGTGTTCACTGCTAAGACAGAGGACTATCAATATTGTCAAAGATGAACTGAAACCTGATCTGCCAGCACTGTATGCTTGTCCGCAATTGATCGGTTGGACAACCCTCTATGATAAAACACTGGCTCCCATCACTGGAATATACAATTCTCGGGTACATAGCACCAGCTATCTTGGTTGCATTTTGGAGAAGACCCTGCTTCATGATCCCACTGAAACTGCTGTGGAGCCCTAGGTCACATGCAGTGCACCTTATTCTTCTTGTGAGGAGTGAAGGGGAGCACTGTGCAGGGCACACAGTTCACCTGTTCCAAATATCTGAGCAACACCATCGTCTCTTCTAACCACTGTTTTGAATATTGACTCTTTCAGAAGACAGTATGTGCTTTACTATCCAGAGCTCTGGGTTATTATTTACCTTGCAGTATGATTTTTTCATCAGTCTTTCTTTTTTCTACGATTTTCACACATGCTTGCATGCAAGACTAGAATTATTTTGTTCAGGCTCTCTGTTAGTCCTCCCCAATTCCCCTGTAAGCAACCTGCTCTGTCTTTTCACATTTGCACACATCATGGGAGGAGATGCTCTGTGCCTTTAAACATACAGTCAAACTGACTGCCAGCTAAAATGACAATGACTTGTCTTCTGGTAGGATCCAGGGGGATGCCCTATCTTTTTTTCCTGCAGCATTTTGGAAGTGGAATAAAGCTGTGGAACTTCATAGATCTCCTGGCTGCCACTGTCTGTGTAACTTGCCTCCCAGGAACTGTTCCCCTGCTCACACCTATCCAGAAAAAGCACAGCTCTACAAACAGTCCCTGCAAAGCTGGCTGAGCACTGACCCTGGCCAGATGGTGTGGCCACAACGGAGCTCTGGAGGATCAAATAAGAGTTTTTCAAGTGTTAAGCTCTATTTGTCCTTCTCTTGATTTTCTTCCAAAATGATTCCAGCCCTTACAGGTTCCCATCATGTGCCCTGGGACCTGCCCCATAGCTGATGGCTGAGTCTTGTGTTACATCCATGGGTTGAGAGATTTCGGGGCAGTCTTGGGACCACCAGTTCCATGAGGCTGGTCCTCACCTCTCACATGGATGATGCATTTCAGGAGCAAGGAGAAACAGTTCCAGCTGCACCGTCACTACAGCCTCTGCTCATATCCCCACCAACTCCTTTTTCCTTTTTCCCTGCCCTGATCAAAGCTTGCAGGAGATGAACCCAGATCTCTCTATACACATATGTTCCAAGGTATCAAGTACTATTGAGCTGTCATGTCCTGGAAGAGGAGATTAATCACGATCACCCCACTCAGGGTACAAGCTCCTGACTGGCATCTGTTCCCACTGCCAACCAGCTGCTGCGGGTAGGAGAAATTCTTGCAAGGAGGTCACCACTGAAACCTAGGGTCCTAACCCTCCAGAGCAGACATGGACTCTTATGTAATGATCTACCTCTTTACCATATTTTAGAAAACACCACTCAGCCTGCCTGGGCTATCCTCCATGTGAAACCAAACTGAATTACAGCATTCCTGGTAGCCTTTTGCCACTGTTCCTGCAACTGGCAGGCAGGAAGGAATGGTACACGAGGTCTTCAAATGGGTCTTTGCCAAGATGGTGCTAAAAACAACCCAGGCATGACACAATGTGAGAAGCACCACTGGTGAAAATCACAAGTTCAGCTTGTCACTGGGACCTGAGCTGGAGAGCGACACAGAAGCCCTGTACTCCTGTCCTGCAGCTGTATGTCACTTGTACAGATTTAGCAGAGCTGTAGAGTATTCCTGTCAGGCAGGTCAGTACTGTCAGTGGATGGCGGCATTAGAGTGGAGGGTGGCCAGTGAGACCAGCCTGCCAGGAAAGCAGTGAGTCCCTAGGATCTTAAGCAGAGGGATTTGGTGGATGACATTTTAGCAAGGCATGGGAGCAGAGGTGCAAGACTTACCCGTGGATAGCGTGGATAGAGTGAGGTTCGTAATGGTATCGTCCTTCCTGGTGGCGCATGTCAATTGGCAAAGGAGCGTGGAAGGCCGGAAAAATGTGCTGCGGCACTGTTGAGGGGAATAGAAGAAGAAAAAAAAAAAGGGACTTCAAAAACTTTCCTTTCCTTTTAAAACAATTTCAAAGGCACTAAATCTCCATGAATTTCAGAGCAAGAGCAGTGCAAGACAAGGGGTCTTCATGATATCAGCGCTATCATACACCAGAGAAGTGGAATGAATAAATAATCAAAGTCATGCGGAGAAATCCTACATCTTTGACATAAAAGATCTCCAACAGGGTTTTTGACAAAGACATGCAGCTAAGCGCTCTTTGAACTTGAGGAGATTACAGGAAGCACCAAGGAAAACTAGACTTGCAACGCAAATCAGACTCAACAGAGCCTGGCGGGATCCAGACCTGTGTCGTCCCTCATGCCCAGAGTGGCAGCAAATACCTTTCCTGAAGGTCTGTACACACAAGTTGGAAATATTTACCTAAAAATGCAACAGTAAGAGCAGCGCTAATGCAGACCGTCTAGGCAGTCAGAAGAGACTCAAAAGTGCCTACTGCCAGGTTCTGAGAGAGGAGTCCAAATTGCTCTCACTTGTAATCACTTGAGGCCCTATTTTTTATTCATTTGAGAAGCTTGTTTTATCTTTGATGGAAAGATAAAGTGGTCTCTAAAGGCAGAGAACACCTACATTGACTTGTTAAATTTACAGGTTTTAATATTTATTATTGACCCCAAAAGTTAATGACGGAAATATTTGAGAGCGTTGAGCTGATGGAAAATTCATCAGGTTATTTCTCCACATCACCCCCGACAACACTGACTGGTTGCCTGGGTCTTTTCTGCTAAAATCACAGAAGCTAAAAGAAATACAATGATCAGAGCCTCAATAACGATACCGTACAATCGCCTTCTGATAGGGCTCATCGCATCTGTAACGCTGCTCCTTTCTAGATTTGTACCAGTGACCGTCTTAAGTATAAAAGACTGGTTTTGCTCTGCCTTTACAAACAGTCAGAATTTCTTCATTATAGATTATTTCATATTGTTGCAGGTCTTCCCATTCTCTCTCTGGTTTCTTGGTCTTTCTGTCTAACTGGAGACTAAAAGCAAAACAAAACCCACCTCCCAAGTGAACATCTCAAAACCCAGTCTGCGCTCAGTATTTCACTGTGACTTGCCTCCGCAACAGGTAGCATCTCTCTGTAGAGTGGGGAAGCACCATCCAAAACCAAAGTGTCAAGATTTCGACCAAGTCTTTCGCTGATGCTCAGCAAACTCCAGTAAACACCAAACTCTTTTTCTATGAAAGACTTAAAATTCAGCCTTTTGCATCTGTGACTCCAGCTGCAATGGTGCTATGCTGACTCTGTCCAATGAGGCTGTGCTCCTCTTGGGTCCATCCTGCAAAGCCTGCATGTAATCGCAGTATCCGTCTTTCCCAGCATATCAGCAAGAGGATCTGAGGCTCCTACTCCCATTGGAATGTACAGTCCCTGAGCACAGTGCAGCACAGGCGCGTCAGCTGGGCTGCCAGGAGAGGTGAGAGACTACACAAAAACAACCCTCCTGCCAACTCTGCTGAAAGGCGTTAAAGCTAAGGTAGTCAGGGTGGAAAGTATTTAAGGCTCCACAGCAGACTTGCTCTCCATGCTCCAGCGAAGGGCTGGCACCACACACTACCTGATACACTGGGAGCATTTTTGCAGCTCGCCTAATGTCAGGACACAGTAGGCGAACTGTTAACCGCCTTCCCCCCTTCTGCTCCCCTCCCCTCCTCTCCCAAAAGCAGCTCGGGGAGAGAATAAACTTGCATCCTTTCAGATGTGCTTTGGCAGGAGGAAGATTCACCCTTTAACCGTTGTGGGTAGGGATGGTCTGTTACATAAGGGCACTTGTAAGGAGTCTTCATTATAGGAGACAGATGGTGTTTTTCCAGGTCAGAAATGCAGCAGAGTTCAGCTGTTCCATCCCATCCCCTGCTCAGGAAGCACCACACAGCCTCTGGCCTCCCCAAATCATGCTCGGTCCAAACTGCTGCCAAGACTGGCAAACACCTAAAGCTGCTGTCCTCCTCCCTGAGGACATTGCTGTCCTCTGGCCACAGCTATGGTCACAGCTCATGGCTACTCTGGAGATGAGAGGGAGTGGCAAGGAGGTTTTACATCATCACATACCAAGTACGGTCACAAAAAAATCAACTGTCCCTGCACAGACATCCGATGCAGACAATACAAACATTTTTTCCAGCCTGAGCCCCTAGACGGGGCTTCCTGCAGCACTCACCCTTTATTTCTGCCATGCAAATAAATCCAAAAGAGTGGTGAACCTTCTGCAGTCCTGGGCTAACTTACACAGCCTGGCTGGTGTCATCCTTGCAGGTGAAGTTTTGCAACCTCCGAAAAAAGGGTGGTCACTCTGCCTGTAACAGGCAGGTCTAGGCTTTGGTTAATTCCTAAGCTGCAGGAAGGCATGAGTTGACATGGGTTGAAACTGCGTTGGCCACTGTGGTGGTGTTTTAATAACACAGAAAGTCATATCAATTCTTGGGCTAGTTTAATTCACTAATAATGATGAAACCATTAAGAACAGCAGGTCAATCTGACTCTCTTAAAACACAGGCTAGTTTTATTTTCTCACTGTGCATTTCTAAATGATTGATTGCTGAGATAACACTGGAAATCTTTGTGCTGAAAGAGTCTTTCCCTGTCACTCAGGAGAGCTGAGAAAAGGAAAACATAGTGTGTTTGCTGCCTGGCCACCCTTCCTAGCTATCTGTTGATATAAAAATGACATCTGAAGAGAATTTCTCCCTGCTCAAACCTCTGATTGCTAATGGGAGAAAAATTTCCATGAACTTCTTCCCTCCCACTGGCAGCACTGGTTTGTTTTTTAGCATTTCAACCTATTTTGACCATGGGAGGGTCACCAGTGCCTCTGCCTTGTGTCCCTGTTTCACAACTGCTGCTCTCATTTCCAATCCCACTACGGACTCAGTGCTTTACTGCTGCTGAGGGGAAGGGTTGGTTTTGGTGACTTTTCTTTGCAATGTCCCACTTCAGGGCTTCCCCTGCGCATCCCTGGCTGGGAGCACCAGTCAAGCTTACAGACTCCAGAGGCTGGTGCTGCTTCTTTTTATTCTCTTCCAGGTGCTTGGCCAGAAATAATGAATAGTTTTATAGGCAATCAACTACCAATTCATAAACGTCAGCCCGGCTATGCTTCTTGCTCCTACCCCTCCCGAAAAGGACAGCGAGCTGGCAGCAGGACAGCAACACATGCCGTTAACAAAGATGGATGTTTTACACATACGAGTTAAAAAGACAATTATATTCAATTACTTCAAGTAAGTCACAGTGATATATTCCTGAATAGCCACGGGAAGGGCAATATGATGATTAGGGCAATTAATTTGCCAACTTTAATCTAATCAAGGCAATCTTTTGTTTAGCATTATCTACTTTGTGGTGGCAGAGGATTTACCAAACCCAAGCAATCTTTGCAGATTTAACCCCAAATCTGCCCAATTAGCACTAATGATGATTGTTTTACACAGAAGGAGGAAGGTTTTAGCAGGAGGCCTGGGGAAATCTTTCCCTCAGGAAAAAGCTGAACCAGAGAGAAGGCATGACATGGCTACTCCAAAAGTCCCCTAGCACTGGAACAACAGATAAGCATTTTCTCTGGCTCGTAAGGAAGGGAAAAAAACCCAGAGAACAAATCAAAGCAAAACCCAAGGGGCAGGGATGATGGGAAAACAGGGTGTTTCATGCAGAAATAGTACAGCTCTTCATCAAGTCCATGGCACGCAGCTCCTGGGGTGCAGCACAGCAGCAGAGCAGCAAGGCACAGTTGAGAGGCCCCACCTCCCACCCAGCTGCTGCTCCTGCAGGAATGTGTCTGCTCTGCCACGCAGAGTGATAAGGGGAAAGACGCTGCTACCTGTCCCCACTTGTCAGAGCTGATTTTCTGGCCAAGGTTTATAAGCAAGACACAGACCTCCCACTGCTGTATTCTCATACTGGTCTATTCAAAGGCCAGACAACCCTATGGCTTCAAAGAGAAAAGATACGAAGCAGAAACGCAGGTTTAAAGGGGATGTCCCTTTGCTGAAAATCCCAGGAATTGGGGAGGGAGGCATCAAAACCAGGCATTTTTTGAGGAGGATGCAGGCTTTTGATTATCTTCACAGATAAACCAGTGCTTCAAGAAAAACAGACTGCATATATGGGGTTTTATAACAAGCAAAGGAGTTGTTTTGACGTCACTCACAGCAGCACCTCTTTTTGAGCCCCAAAAGGAGAATTAGGAAGTGTCAAACAAGCTTTTTTTATTCCAGATACTTAAGCCTACTTAGTGATCACTAAAAAAAAAGCAACCAAAAACCCTCCAAAAAAAAAACCAGGCAGCAGAAGAAAAGGAATCACGCTGCTGAATCGGGTTTCATTTGCAGCTCACTATGACAAAACCAATTTGGAAAGCCCTTGGGAAAGCACTTAAAGAATGTCATCTGTTCCCACTTCCAACTGGGGTGCTGCAGTAAGACTGGCTGGGAAGATACCATAAGAAGTCTCCCCCTGCCCAGCCATGTACTATCTAGTATATATTAGGCTCCCACTGCTTAAACTAAAGGGATCACAAGCTACCTTGCAAAGACTAACAAAGCTTCAACCTCTCCTTAAAAAGAGAAGCAAACATTTGAAACACGGCCCTTTTTTTCACCCAAGAAGGCCTGAAACAGGGTGATGTAAAGTAACTTGCCCAAGTCTATGCAGTCAAACAAAAGCAGATTGCTCAGCAAACCCCAACCACAGCGGGCAGAAATTACAACTTTACCTCTAAAAGGCTTCAGAGACCTGGGATATTGGATTGACTTGGGTTAGCAGGAGAAAAACTTCTCCAGACAAGGGCTCACACACTCCTGTCACTGTGGTGTCATCAGCAGCTGTGCAAAAGCAGCTGACACAGAAAAAAAATGGGAAGGGCATGTCCCATAAGATGCTGGTGATTGTCCACAAGTGTTTTTACAGCAGCAGTGCTGTGCAGTCATGGCCTACATCCTCATTACTGGCAGTGGTGGCATGCTGCTTGGTGCAACAGAGCAGCTTGCAACAGCTTTTGGTCTTTTTTCTTTCTCAAGTCCAGCTTCTTTGAAAAAGACGGTAAGAATATAACTCCTGTCTGCACTAGACATTACGTGGAAACCTATACAACTCGAGAGGAGGCATTTCATAGTTTTCCCCACCTCCAGAGCAAAGGCCTTTCTCACTGCTCACATTTTCTCCTAGATGTCCAAATCTCACTCTCTTCTCAAGAACAAGATTAAAGATACAACAAACACAAAATGTCCTTCACTCAGTCATCACCCACAGAAGCATCAACTGAAAAATGCATTGTAAGTGACATTTGTTTCCTTGTTATGCTTTTTAAAGTCCCAGTTTTACTGATCCAAGGGACTCGATTTGGTATCCAATAACTGTGGGGACAAACATCAGGTTTGTTTTGAACAGCAGAGAGGGGGATCATGCTTTGCTCCCCAACCTTCCTGCAGTGATTTTCTTCACATCAGAGATCCCCTAGGCTTGGTGGGCTTCAGAGCATCCCTGGACAGCCTCAGTGTGCGAGCAGGGGAAGCAAACTCCGCCCCGGGTGACTGAGTGTGTGTGGCTACTTGAGTCTCTTTGATAGTCCCTCCTGGGCGTTTCAGTGTTGTATTTGGATGGCTGCCCCTCCAGCAAAGTGCTGCAGGGCTGTAGGTGTCGGCAAGGGAGATGTTTTTGTGTTTGTGTGACGTCTCCAGAATAATGATCTCGCTGTTTAAGTGAGTTGAGCGAAGGAAGAGCGTAAGAAAAACATCTTTGCTGAAAGCGCAGCCAAAGTTAATGCACCATTAATAATGGCCTGGGTGAATTATTGGAAGAGATAATAGGTCTGGGGTCAGGGAAGGTCTGAGACAAAGAACAGGGAAAATTGGGTCACAGAAACATGACAGAGCAGATCACGCTGATGTGCCTGTGGGATTCTCCTTGGATGAAGTCATGTACCACCATGCAGAATATTAAGGGCTTTGCAGGGAAAGCTATTCCCAGAACCACCACTCGGGTCGATATGGTGAGGAGGGGGAGCAGACACACAAGGCTACAGTAGCCTCCTCTTAGCCCACCCCATGAGCCTCTGTTTTGAGAGCTTCACTTACTGTTTAGATATCTTGCAAAATGCACCGTGTGTCAACCTGAAAAAGGGATAATTACGTGGTTGCTAATTACACCAATCTGCATAGTTTCTAAGCAGAGAGAGGTGTCTGGGGGAGTACTTGCTTTCCCTGAACAGCAGCACAGTTAGTTTCACAAAATCCCATCTCAGGTACTTCAGCAGCTCCACCTTTTTCTCTCCAAAACCGGCCATGAAGCTGCAGCTCCCTGCCCTGCTTGGCTTCATGACACTACATTACTGAGTAACGTTGCATTGCCAGAATTTCCCTTCTTTAAAATGGAGAAAATAATACCTCCTTACCTTAGAGGTTTGGTTAATGTTTATACAGCACTTTAAAAATGATGTGGTAATTAAGTGCTCAGTATTATTATATCAACGTGTATAATGGTTCCAGCAGGCAGCACTATAAACAGGGCTGCACCATGCCTGCTTTTCTTTTGTTTGGCCTGTTAGCATTTTGGTTTGGTTTTCATACAGCATAATTCAATTATTATTGGTTAATTATTAGGTTGTTTTATTACCTGCACTGTGGCTTTGACAAAAATAAAAGAGGAACTACACAGGTAGAAGAATAGTAAATGTTCATTCTGGGCTGCTATGAATGTTATAGCAAGGATAAATGGGAGGCAGGCTCCCATCAGCTCACCTCTGGGAGACTCCTCTCCCACCCCGAGTATTACAGGCCATTTTGAAACACATCCAGCCAACTGTTTCCATCCAGAGGGACACAGAAGCAGCTTTCCCTTCTTCTAAAATACCTGATGAAGAAAGATGGTGCTAGCCCAATTTACAAATCTCTTTTTCAAACAGTGTGTGTCAGGATGGCAATGTGCTTGGTTTAACTGTGAGCTGGGTACAGCAAGACAAGCTTCCCATTCAGGTAAGCCATCAAGAACACATAACTAACTCCTGTTGGACAAACAGCTCAGGTAATGATAAAAACCTTGTAGGAGTGCTGGAAAGAGAAGGAGCCTCTCTGGGATGCAGATACATAAAAGTAGACAGGAAATGTTAAAAAATACGTTGCACTTCAGCTATAAAAATCACCAAAACCCCCTCCAAACAAGTATTATTTTTACTAACACCTCAAAACATCTGCAGGACAGAGCCAGTGTACCTTCATGTTCAGAGAAACTGAAGTGCACAGAGGAGCAAAGGACAACACCATGAAGGCTTGTCTCTCTGCTTGCCTTTCCTCCACCAATGTTGCTGGAGCCCCCTCCACACACCCCACTCCCATGGAAAGACTCAGAAGCCATTTGTTTCCCTGCCAGTCAGTAGCAAGACTGCACATGTGGCTGCTCATCTTCCTGTGGGATCCACTTTGGATGCTTGTGTGGATGCAGTACTTACTTCACATCAAATAAGGCCCATTCCTGAGGTTACACACATATTACAAGCCATTATAAAGGCTGTAAGACAGAGCAAGTATCTCCACCAGACACTGCAAATGCAAGGTTGACCCTTTTCAGCATCTTAGAGGAAATCTCCTTGGGAGCCCTCACAGTGACCATCCATCATCTTGGGGATGGTCAGGAGGAGTATATTCTCTTACTAAGTTATTCTACTGTTTCAGCTCAGGTGAAAGAACAAAGAAAAAGTCTTCTGAAGATGCTGAGGGCTACCATTATGTAGCTTGCACCTAGGACACACGCACTGCTAGCACATGGCTAGCAGAAATGTCCTGGTGGCCAATGCAGCCAGGGAATATGTTTCAGCCTGGCCACTGTTTTTGCATTTGCTACTGAGCCACAGACTATGTCCAAAAGCAGGGCTGGCAGGGAGCCATCTGTGGAGCTTGCTGGCTCTTGCAGCTAAGATGGAGTGAGATTAGATCAGTGAGCTCCCCCCACAGCCCCATGGTCAAGTAGAGGCAACATTGAAGGAATCTGCCCCTAAATTTCCTCCCCATCCCAAGAAGGAGGTGGTATGCTTAAATGAACTCAGGCACTAATGGAAGTAGGATATTGTTCATCTCAATGTCTAACCCATCCTGAAGCTCCTGGCACACCTCATCAGCTCACTCCATGCAATGTCTTTGTAAGGGCATAAAACCTGTCAGTCTTTTCCTGGACAAAAGAGCTGGAACAATTACACCGAGGCTAAAAATGGCCTTTGCCACTACCTGGAAAATTTAGATTAAAAATGTAAGAGTTCATTGACATTTTCTGCAAGAATCTAGAATTGTTAAGAAATTAAACCCCGAAATACCTCAGTTGCTCTCTACCATCTTGAAAGGCTGCATCAGAAGCTTTCTGCCTTGGCCACTGCAGGCCAGCTGCTGCCAGCAGGGACACAAGGATGCTAGGAAACCCTGCAATGCACTCCAATGCAGTAACTGTTTTCGCAGCAAACTTCAAGTGTGACCAAAAATGGGGCACTTTGCTTCTTGTTGAGAAAACAGAAGTTTTCTGAAGTCTGCAGACAACTGCATGGAAAGTTCTTGCTTTGCTCTTGTAAAATTGGTTGTACCCAAAACTTGCAGAACTGGTGTTGGAAAGAATGAACATCTGTGAATAAAGGTGATGCATTATTTAATATTCTGTAAGAATTCCTGAGCTCTTTGGGTTACTGGCATGTGGTAGTCCTAAGGGGACAAGTCATTATTTTTCATACCTCTGGGAATTGTAAATAACATGAAAGCAAAGCTCTTCTGAAGACAGGGGCAACCCCATAAGCACAAGGAATTTCTGCAGTAGGGTGCCTGAAATCCAAACCTCCGATGGCTTTCCAAAATGGAACAATTAGAAAAGTCTCCTGAGCAGCCTTGCTACCACCAGCCATCATCTTCAGTCTTAAACAGCCTGAGTTGGGGGAAGGTTTAAGACAGAACAGTTTTCCATCAGAAAACATTTTCCACAGACTTGCAGCTGCTGTCAAAAGCGACACAGAAGAGTTCAAGATGGTTTATGATCCATTGTATTTTAAACTCCAAGAAGAACGTGGAAGTGATGAACTTGAAACAACAATAACTGCCAACATGGGAAGTTTCTGAAAGAGATTGCTCGGAATTTTGTCTTCCTGGGAAACTGAAAAGAAAATAAAGTTGCCTTTTTCTGCTAAGTAAGCGTTGAATTCTTCTTTGGGACACAATAGAATTTGAAACATCCTCAGCACAATGACACATGGCAACCAGCCCCACTCACATGCCACTGCTGGAGGTTTTGGTCTCTGAGGTGCCCTGCACAGGGTTGCTGTCAAAGACCCTCTGCTTCTGTAGCCAGAAGCATTGAAGGCTCACAACTAGATACTATGCAGGCATGGTGAACCTGCTGAAACGTAAGCCACTGAGGCTGTGATGGAAAACAGGATGCAAATCCTATCTGGGACATGCCAGTCCACCCCATCACACCTGATCAGGAGTTTCTACCTCCATGCTGAGGATTTCCAGAGAGAGACTTTCTCACCGGTGCCAGTGCTTTATTAGATAGACAAGGAGCTGTGACTACCGACTAGCAGAAAACAAACCTAAAAGGCCTAATGCAGCTTATTAATTCCACAGGTTTTTAGCTGCAAATGTTGAGTGTCTTGAAAATCACTTAATTGCCAGGCTGTCAGGCTAAGATGTATTTTGAGGACACTGCCAATTTGACAGTTATTAACAAACAAAGAGGCCACAAGCCCCAACTGCACTGAGATCCTTGTTACTTCTACTCGTGTGCCGCCTCCCAACAGGAAGTACTTAATAAGAATAATATCCCAAAAGGCCAACCTAAGGCAGTGCAATTAAAAAGCTTTTCTGCCTCACTTTGTGGAGGGGGAAAAAAAAAAAA
>VWZO01041625.1:0-18238 GCA_013396975.1 Bucco capensis
CTAGATGACCTTTAAATGTCCCTTCCAACCCGAAGTATTCTATGATTCTACACCGTCCCAGCCAGCCCACCCATTCTGTTCCCCGAGTGATGGTCATATGCTTACTTTCAACTTTTGAGGGGCTCAGCACTGACAGTGGCAGCACAACATGGGTGTGGGGGTCCCAGGCAGGCTGGCCCCGGAAGAGGTTGCTGTGGTAGCGAGGATAGCGTCGGCGGATGTGGGAGTGGTTCTCCATGCGATCAATGCTTAGCACTGCAGAGGAGTAAAAACCAGCTCTAGGATGGTCACGTGGAGAACAACCATGCTCCAGGGCACCCCAGGTTTGAAGGCAAAAGGAAAGGGACTGTATGAGTCACAGTCTGAGTCGTAGATATATCTGTGGTTGGGCATGATGTGAGATCCCAGCATCTACAGTGCTCCTTCCCAGCCCAGATCCTTGCTCTGCCAAAGTAGTTGGCCACTTCTGCCACTGAGACCAGTGGCTTTTTCACTACAGACTCAGGTTGGACTGGTGGTTAACTGGGAGAGGGCAGCATGCTCCTGGCTCTGCTGGCTCTTGGGGGTATGTCTGCTGCTCCAGGCAGGGACGGGACTAGGATGTCTCTCACAAACACCTCCCCTGTGTTTGAGAGAGCCACTAAGGAGGTGAGGAGCCTGTTCAGCACCCTTTCTGAGATGCAGTGAGATGAGAAGTGGACAGGGTATGATGGAGGAATGGTTCTGTGCCACCCCAGCAAGGCCTTGCTGGCAAGGCCAGCTCCTACTCACTGATGTTAGGGGTGATGACGCCAACAGGGTTGAGGTAGGTGAGTTTCATGTTGCTGGCCAGCGTGGCTGAGTATTCCCGCAGCTGCTCCATGAGGCTGGCACTGCCGTGCTCACTGTGTGGCAGCATGGCCCAGTGCTCCCGGTTCTCAGGCGCCAGCACAGAGCTGCCTGCCCGCAGCAGGTTCTGCATAGGAGAGACATGGGGGCAGGGTGTGAGGGAAGCAGAACCTTTGGGCTCCATCCTGACTACCCCCAGGCTGCAGCACCGTGTTCTCTGCCCAGCTTGCTGCACAAAGGCTCAGGAAAGAGGAGTACTCTCTGCTATGATGGGCCCCCACCCTCGATGCTCATCAACTAGTGCTCTGCAGAGACATCTTCCCTGCACCCCTGCCATGATGGAGTTGCAGGCAGCAATTAGGCCTCCCATTGCCTTCCCAGGCTAAGCAAACACAACTCTCTGTCTCTCCTCATTCACTCTGTGCTTCAGCTCCACCCACACGTGTGACCTTCATGGGTCTTGCTCCTGTGGGCCAATGTCTGTATGGCACTGGGGAGCCCAGTGCTCCTGACATGGTCTCTCAACACCCTCAGTCCTGTTGGAGACAGAGACTCAGGGTGGCTGATACAGAGAACCAGCATCAAAAGCCACCCTGATCTGGCCAAAGACTCACCTCATTGAAGTGAGCGTCCTGCGTGGCTGTCAGGCCAAAGCCATGCTGCCGGCTCTCAAAGGCCATGAGGCGAGACAGCAAGCGGAAAGTGATGTGTACATCATTGCCAAAGTAGTGGTCCATGTGGTCCGTCACAGCCCGGAGCCGGTGGGCCAGCTTCTTAGCTTCAATTGTGTTGAGTTCAGTCTCATTCCTCTCCAAGCCCTCCAGCTGCCAGTGTGGAAGAAAAAAGGGGATTAAACAGTTAAGCCCTGCTGGACCCAGAGATGATTTCTGAAACCATGGCATACGCCAGGGACACTCACAGTGACAGTCACTAGAACGGGAAGCATTTCTGGCAGACAAACAGCCTACAGCAACACAGTAAGGGTTGCATTGGGCCAGTCTCAGCTAACCTAGTACCATATATGGCAGAGGCCAAGGAGATGAAAGGACAGGGCAAGCATCTGGCAGTACTTTCCTGAAAAAACTCCTGGCTTCAGCTATTTCACCTTGATGGTATACAGGTCTTCAATAAACTTGTCTGGATACTCCAAAGGGATTTGCCACTGAAGGGACTGGGGGCTACAGATATCCCATGGGACAAACATCCTACCAGCTTCAAACAATTTAGCCCTGCTCAGGTTATTTGTTGTCTTCTTAAATACTGGGGCGGCACACAGGTAATTTTTCATGGGTGCAATCAGATTAGATGAAGCTAAGTGAATTTCAGTTAAGATCAGTGCTCTCACACGATGGGTTTGGGGCAGGAGATGAGATGAGAAGAGAAAGGCGCTGAATGCTGTGGTAAAGCCCTCTCCTACTCTAGGTGTTCACAGAGAGCTGAGCTCTTTGAAACCTGGCTGTGAGCCCTTACTCATATGGCTCCTGCCCTGCCAAGGCTGCAGATCTGAGAGGGGATTACCAGCATGGACAGCTCCTTGAAAGCAGGTGAAGTGCAGTTGAAGAGATCTGGCTCCAGCCAGCCCTTCTCCTCATCACAATGTCTGACGGCTGCACCTAAATCCAGGAGGAAGGGCATGTCTCAGATTCAGTGCAGGATACGTGTTTCCCCTGCTGCATCCTCCCCAGCAGGGACCCTCTGCACCAGCTAGTCCAGAAGAGCAGCATCAGCAAGTGCCAGGGAGGGCCTGTAACACCCTAGGGCCATCCTCCTTCTTTGCATCAGTGCAACCCATTCCACCCTTCGTCTGCATCACCTTGGCAAGCTGCTGCTGTCACCTCCCTCCAGGAGCTGAGTGCTTATGTGTGCTTCTGGGTTACATCACGCCAGCTGCCTTTACACAGAACCGCAAAGAGGAATAAGTAACCTGGCAGGGCTTGGGATGGAGAAGCCCCTGGTTCTTGGTGGGGATGTTTCTGTATCCTCAGGGTCATCTGACCCCAAACTGCTTAAGTCCACACAGCTCTAGGCATTCCCCAGCTGACGCCCTGCAATGCCTGCTGAGGTCTTGCCTCTCTCTACAGGGCAAAGTCATCCCAGGAGAACAACACTACACGTCTGCTGTGGGGCTAGCAAATCCACCCCAGAGATGAGCCCCTGCAAGTCAAGCGCAATGGAGGACCCCCCCATACAGCAGCATGGGTTTAGTACCAAATCCCTGGCTGGGGCCTAAGCAGTACTGCACAGCAATGGACATACCAGCATGAATGGGACCAGCGGTTAACCATCACTGGAAGTGCTGCTAAAGCTGACACAGAGAGCTGTGTCCTGGATCAGGACTGTCATCACACACACTTGGAGCAAGAGCAACCTGGGTGATCCCAGTGTACCCAACAGGACTGTGGACCAGGCTCTCCTGGTGACAGCACTAGGGCACAGAAGCTCACCCAGATGTCCATGGATGGGAGAAGGCAGCAGTGTAGCCAGAATGGGGAGAGGGAGCCTGGTGCAGACTCCAGTTGCTGCTCAGAAAAGCCCCAGTCACTAGTGTGCCCCCTCCCACTATCTCCAGCTCCTAGCTGTCCTCTCCAACCACCTTAGCTGCAGCAGCACAGGGACCAGCACCACTGCAGCTGGGAGCAGGGAGAAAAAAGAAACCTCTACACTGCTGGCCTTTCCCCAGCAGAGAACGAGATCACCAGGGAATAAAGATCAGCTCAGCTGCAGATCTGGGCAGGATCTGGGCCCCGGGTGCCTCTGCCTCCTTCTGTCAGGCAGGCAGATGGAAAAGTACCTTGTGCTGTGCAAGCCAATTAGTTCCTATCCCTGTCCTACTGCCTCCCACTAAAACAATTAGCTCCTTCCTCCAACCCATGGCTATTCCTCCATTGCCTCCATACCCACTGCTCATGACAAGTTCCTTCCCCTCCCAGCCTAAGCAAGCATCCACCCCAGCCACAGAGCAGAGCATGGACCCACCCAGAGCCAATGCCGCAGGCTCAGAGCAGTGGGTGGCAGGGGCTGCGTGCAGCTGCAGCCAGGTTTGTGCTGGTTAGTGTGCTGGGAGCAGGGAAAGGCATGTAGGAGTGGTGAGGCAAAGGCAAAGCATGAGAAAGACAACTTGGCAGCTCCAGAAGCAGCAGGGAAAGTGCAGGGGTGTGCAGGGTGCCAGGCAAGGAGCAGGGAGGGAAAACCACATGGCACAGCCCTTAGAGCACAAGGTGAAGGAGATGGGAACAACCTTACCTGCACCCCTCAAGCCTGAGCACGGAGGGCGAGAGAACCAGGGAGAGAAGCGACAACAGTTAGGAGCCGAACCTGCCTCCTCCTGGGGCGAACGGCTGGAGAAGGACAGGGTTTGTATTGTGCCCTGGGGCTTGTGCTGCCCTACAGTCCCAGAAACCCTGCTTGCACCTTTGCCATCACTGAGGATGGCCTCCTCCAGCTTGGGATATTGACTCATACCCAAGACACTCACCTAACAGCACGCTGTGCCCTGCTCCCCTCACAGCACACACTGAGGATCAGGCCAGCAGAGCTGCAGGAAGGTGCTATGGGCACTGAGCTGCCATGCCAGGCCTGATCCCAGCCTCGAGCCCACTGCAACCAAACAGCAGCAGGAAGAAGGTGGGGACCAAGGCCATAGGAACAGCCCAGCCCAGGGGCTGGGTGATGGGCCTAGGCCCTACAGCCTACTCCCAGCTCCAGTTCCATGGCCAGTCCACCCTACACTACCCGAGGCTGGGGCATTTTCTCCCCCAACTTCCTTCTCCCAGACCTCAAGCCCAGCTAAACGGGACTGGGACAGCACGAGAACAATGGTATTGCTGGGACTGCTACAGTGCCCAGCAGGATAGCCAGGCTATCCCCTCCCCATCACATCTGCTACTCACCCAAGGAGCCTCTGGGACACAGCACAGCAGCTGAGAAGCCAAACTTGGTCTGGGGCCACCACACACCTGCCTTCAGGCTTTTGGGGCAGCCATCATAGAGCACTGTGGAGACACACACCCCAAGGGGCCAGTCACAGGGGGAGGCCACTGACACTAAGCCCCATGGCACCAGTGATACCAAGCCCCACAGCAGCAGTTCCCTGACGTGCCCACACTCACCCTTGCAGCCACTGGGAGTCACCTCAGCAAAAGGGCTGTCACAGCTATTGCACTGGCGCCCGATGACCCCGGGCCGGCAGTGGCACCAGCCTGTCTCCTTGTCGCAGGAGCGCGAAGTGGAGCCCACGGGGTAGCAGTCGCAAGGCAGGCAGGTGTCACTGCCTTTGGGGCGGTAGTGGAAGTCCTGGGGGAGATGGGGACAGGCATCAGACAGCCCATTGGGACAGCAGCCAAGGCCAGGGTGCCTGGAGAACTACTGGAGCCAGGGCAGAGAAGGGCCAGACCCTCCTGATTTGCAAGCACCCTCTCTGTCCCCTTTGCCACAATTCTGGGGCAGGAGGGTCACACAGAAGAGCTGAGCAAGGATCCAGCCCAGAGGCTGGCACACAAGGCAGGGCCTGGGCCTTTGGAGAGGGCAAGGAACAACACCAACGACAAGTAGGGCTCCTGGCAAGCCACTGGCTACGGCCCTGTGGTCACACAACTGCCCCTCACCTTGCAGTGGCACTGCCCGTTGGTTTTATTGCAGTCAGGGTCAAAGCCCTTGTTAACATCACAGTTACAGGGTCCACAGGTCGGGTTCCCCCACCAGCCCTTCGGACACTGCTGGTCCATCCTAGGAAGAGAAATACCTCTGCTGTCACAACAATGATATCCCCCAGGCCTTCCCACCAGCCCAGCTGCTCAGTAGCTCTAAGGAGCCAGGTGGCACTGAGAGGTCCCTGGTCACATAGCCAGGATGAGAGGGCAGCACAGAGCCAGGCATGGAGTCCATGCCCCACCCTGTGCCCCTTATTTCACCTGTGCTCGCAGTACTGCCCAAAAAAGTTCCCTCCACACTCGCACACATAGCCCAGGGGTGAGTCTGGCTTGCGGCGACACGCTGACTTGTTCTTGCAGGGGTTGAGGTGACAAACATCCACGCAGTCTCCTCCATAGTACCCTAAGGCATGGACAGAGAGTACAGCATAAAGCAAGCAGCTTACTCCTGAGAGGTACCAGAGCACCAAGGAGTGGATTCAGGGGACTCAGGAGAGATTTTACCCTCTAGAATAATTGAGTGCCTGATAGTGATGTGACTTGCCTGAAGGATGGATAGGAGAGCGATTACAGGCCAAGAAGGAACCACAGAGGGAGAGGAGAAGACAGACAGGCATGGAGAACAAGAGAGTGACATGGTGCTGCAGGCCCTACCTGGCTGACAGACACAGGAGTAGCTCTGCCACTCATCCTTGCAGACACTGTTGGCTGGGCAGGGGCTGGAGTCGCAGGGGCTTGGCACACTGCAGCCAGCCTCCACCCGCAGGGCATGGCTGGGCTTGGGCAGCACGGTCCCAGTGACACTGTCACCCAGTCGCACACCCTGCAATGCAGGTGACATTCACGGTGAAGCTAGGACAGGCACACAGGGCTCCAATCCTCCTGCCCTCCACAAACCCCTAGGGGAACCCACCCCCCATCACCCCTGCTGTGTTGATTTGTGGCTGCTCCACGGCACCTCAGAGCCTTGAATGCTCAGAGAGAGAGTGTCACCAGCAGGATGGACATTGGCAGCAGCTGCCAGGCCTTTTTTTCCACTCTTCCATGTAACAGACTTGCTGGAAAGGAAAGGCTCAGAGCAATGGACTCACCTGTATGCAGCCCCTCAGCCCATTCTGCACGTCGCCAGAGCCCAGGACTCCCCCAACATGTAGGTGTTTCACCTTCAGGCCATGCAGTTCATTTCCAACAACTACTGTATCCTGCAGAAGAAAAGGGAGAAACATGGGGCAACTGGCATCAGCCCTGCCCCGCCCTCTCTGAGGATGCACGGGCCCAGCCCAGCCCACATATGCTGAGCTTCCCCCATAGTTCCTCTCCTGGTGCTGGAGGCTCAAGCAGCACCTACCTGGTAGACCCCAAAGTCCAGGGTGAGGGTGATGACGTAGCGTGAGTCTCGCCCACTACGGATGTCCCGCAGCTCCAGCTGGAGGTCGTGCCATCTTCCATCGCTGAGCTGCAGCTGGTCCAAGAGGAGGCTGGTGCTGCGCCCAGATCCCCTACTGACCATGAAGGAGAGCAAGCCCCCAGCCAGCTGTAGAGAGGGAAAAAGCAGCAGGCAGCAGTGAGCAAAGGCCTCATCAACTCTGGCTGCCTCTAGCCTACCCTCCCTCTGAGCATGGGGAGGGAAACCCAGCCCTGCTAAACATCTCTCCCCACAACAGCCCTCTGCTTGTGCTGGAGTCAATATGCAGGGCAGGGTCCTCCTGCTCTCCTGGGGCAGATGGTAGTAGAGGCTGGGGCTGTGGCCATGGCCCTACCTGGCAGAGCAAGGTGGTGTACTGGCCAGCATGGGCCTGCAGAAGCACCCCGTCTGGCTGGCGCGTCCGAAATGCCAGCCCCAAGTACCACGGCACTGAGATCTTCACATCTGTCTTAAAGTCCCAGGTCAAGACACTGTTGCCTTGGAAATAGTGGGCATGGTGCATGGCTGGAAAGGAAAGTGGAGGTGAGGAGAAGGGCACTACGCAGGGAACACTAGATGCATGGACAACAAAGCTAGTTTATCTCACCCAGACTCCTTACCCTGCCTCCACAGAAACCCCAGCAGAGTCTTACACATATCCACCCTGCCCACACCCAGCAGCACCCTTTCACTCACGGTGGCGGCAGTCTTTGCCCCCGAAGCCAACAGGACAGAGGCAGGAGTAGGTCCCCCAGCTGACGGAGCAGGTGCCACCATTCTTGCAGGGGCTGGAGTCACAGAACGTGTGTTTGGCATGGCAGCCTGGAGGGATCAAAGTCACCCACATCAGCCTTGACCCACTCACCAGCTCCTGCTAGTCCACACGGAGATGAACCACTGCCTGTCACCCCTTCTGGGCTGTCAGCGGGGCAAGCCCAGGCATTCAGTCTCTCCGCACAGGCCCTGTCTGCTTAGGGATGAGAGTCAAGGCTGCTGCTGCTCCTTATGCCAGAAGAAAGACACTGCAGAGCTGGACTGACTACCTAGCACCTCCCAGACAGGCCAGCTTTGCAGGCCGTGCACTTGGGATAAGGGGACATTCTCAGAAGAGTAGCTGAGGTGGGGACTGGCTCATTTAGGGGTATCTGGAGGCCCTGTTCTCTGATGGGAAGATGCTCAGCTCCAGCTATGCTGCCATGACACTGCTACAGCTCAGCAGTGCTGCTGTGTGAGCAGGAGAGGCAAATCCCAGAGCAGGGTCTGGCAGGAGCAGAGGCAGCAGTACCTGCAGCAGTTCCATTGTTGGCTATGTAGGAGGCCAGGTCAACGCGTTTGTTGTCAATGTACAGGTCTCTCATGCATCCCACAAAGTCCCGATGAGTGACAGGAAAGTTTTCTGGCAGGTTGGGGACCCCTCCAAGGAGCAAGGGACCTGTGAGGTCCAGTGACCTACAAAGACAGAAATCTAGGGCTTTAAAGAGCCACAGCGACCTCAGGACAGCCAGCTGGCTCCCCAGTGCAAGGGGCTGGGAAGCAGATATCCTCGGTGACAGACACACAGCCAGGGTCCCAGATATGAAGGGCTGACTCCTCTGCCCTGCTGTGAAGAGCCCTGCTCCTCTCCCCACCACAGCAGTGCCCAGCAGTCCTCAAAAAACTCACTTCTTTGAGCTGGTCTGCACACCCTCTGCAGCACAAGAATAGTTCCCAATCTCGCTGCCAAACTGCAGGGCCACTGAAGCATCACATTCGTCCACTGTCAAGATAGCCACCTTGTCCTTGGAGGGGCCCTGCACCACTCCCAGGGCACTGACCTTGGGCTGAAACCAAATGCAGGGTGTTAGCTGAGCATGTGCCCCCAGACCCAGGCATCCATGTTCACATGACAGCAAGGAAAGGGCTTGAGCATGGCCCAGGCACCACTGCTCTGCTCGAGATATGAATGAAGCAGGAGGGATATCTCTGGCTGAGCCCAGCAAGCAGTGCCAGAGATGGACATGGGCAAGGACACTGCATGAAGCATATTCCTGTGGCCTCCAAATGTGGTCCTAAGGGTCAATCTCTCCCTGCACCCACTGCATCCATCCCCAAGGGCTGAAAACCATGTCTACCTTCTCTCCACAGCTGCCTCCTCCTCCATGCGGTAGAGCCAGAGAACGGGAGAGCCAGAGCCACTTGCTCATGCCTCACAGGAAACAGAGACTCATGCACATTGGGAGATAGCTGGGGCACACATACCTTGTTGTAGTAGCGGAGCTGCAGTGTGTGCCATTGCCCATCACTCACACCTCCTGGCACATAGGGGCTCACCACCGTGCTGGACTCTCCTGTGGGAACAGGGATGACAGTATGCTGAGGGAAGCCAAACAGCCCTCAGACCCAACCACTCCTCCAGCAGGAGGAGTGCAGGTACCCAGCTTGCCATGCTGCTGACTTGTGCCAAGATGGAGAAGGCCTTCAGGGAAACAAGATCAGCACATCGACCTCTGTTTGCTGAGGCTTTGCAGCAGAAGCAGGGCAGGGTGAAGCGCAGCCCCCTAGGACTAGCAGCCAGCGCCCCAGGATGGCTCCTCTGTCCAGGCTGGCTGCCAGGGTGCCCTAGCCTCTGGCCTTGCCTTGAGGAAACCAGCACAACCAGAGCAGTAGCAGGATGCCCACCAGGTACTGCACACAGGCCAGCAAGGAGGACTGCTGCACCCAGGACAGGAGAGAAGCCTCAGCTGTTAACACAAGGGCCCAGCGCTCCTTGCAGCTGATCCTGACACCCCTTGGGACAGGCAGGATGGGCACAGCACCAGCACAAGGCAGCAGGGATGAGTCTGACAGAACAGCAAATGTCCTCCCAGGAGGGTCCTTCTCTCCGGATTGGCTCATGGCAAGGCAAGAGGTAAAGCTCACAGTGATATAATGGTGCAGAACAGCACCAGAGACCCCCAAGGGTTTTTCCTGGTTTGTGCTCACAACCCTCCTGCTGCACTTGCAGTCCTAAACCAAGAAAGGGTCCTGAGACACACATCCATCCCCTGTGCCTTCTGCTGATGCTGACCAACACCTCTCTCAACCCTGTTTCCCTCAGCACAGGCTCCATCCAGTGCAGCAGCCCGCTTTCCCTACTCAGTGCAGGCCTTCTTGCAGCTCCCATGGCACAAATCCTATGATAGGCAGGGCCAAGCCTACCTGTGGAGTATTTCAGCTGGACCTGCCCCCGGATGATCTCCACCGCCAGGAAGTCATGCCTCTCATTCAGTCGCCCATTGTACAGCAGGAGGCCGCTGGGCTCCACCGTGCTGAACCTGGGGCAAGGCAGGAAGAGGAAGGGCAGGGTGTGTGCAAGGAGCACATGGAGATCCCCATTCTCCTGTAGCATGCACCAGCATCCCAGCACAGGGACAGGGTAAGACCTGGGCCTGGCTCCGGGTGCAAGGTTAGCTGGGACAGGCCTAGAAGCTTGATCCAGTGGATGCTTTGGAAACATGTAGGCAGAAAGCTGGCAGCAGGAAAGGGCAGAGGCACTGAAGGAAGGGATAAGCTGATGCCAGTGGAGACATACCAGTACAGATTCAGAGCCCTCTGGCTAAAGGCCAGGGCAGCCCCATGGTGAGGCAAAGTTGGTAATACAGGGGTCTGGAGAGCATCAGTGAGTCCCTTCATGCTCAAGAGCCACTAAGGCAGGGCCAGGTGAACCAGTAAGTGCTGGTGTCTAGCAGAGGAAGGAGAGAACTCACGAGAGGGTGAGGGTGAGGTGGAAGCGCTGGCGCAGGCCCCGGAACATGACGAAGGATCGTGGTGGGAAGGAGCGTGTGGACACCTCACAGAAAGGCGTCTCGAAGCCGCCTGCCGGGCACTGGCAGCGGAAGCCCCCATCGGCACTGTTGGTGCAGGTGCCACCATTGCGACACACGCCAGGCACACAGCGGCCCAAGCGGCTGTCCACTTCACAGTTCTCACCTGGCGGGGGGAAGATGAGAGGCTTAGGACATATCCTGTCTAAGTGGCACATACGCAGCAGGAACCAATCCACTCCTTGCCCCAGGAATGCAGAGCTCAGTCTGGGTTTTGGGCAGGGCAGCCAAGAGGCAGGAGTTTGTAGGACAGCTGGAGGCAAGTGAAATACGTGAGCACCCAGGTGGTCTACACAGTAGCCAGCAAACTAGCTACCACTGCCAGCCTTGTGGCCTGGGCCACTGGGCTGCATGGGATGCCAGCTCTGGCTGAGGGGAAAGTTTGGGCCCAGGATGGCATAGAAATGAGGACAGAAGAGGACTGGCCACAGCTGGCCTGCACAGTAATAAGGATGAAGAGGAAAGGACAAGCCAGGTAAGTCCTGGCAATGCTGATTACCTCCTTGGTACTGCCACCTCACAGACCTGGGACAGCCATTTGTAGTCCAGGTTCCCAGGTGTGGGGACAGCCCAGCACCACTGAGTTCACCTGCCAATAGCTATGAAACTTTCACCCACAGCACTAGGAACCTCCTAACCCTGCAAAAGCCAAGCAGAAGCAGCCAGCCAGATGAGGGACACCAAATACCCTTGCACCTTACTGGCATTGGTAAGAGGGATGCCCCAAGCCAGCTCAGTCATGCAGTGCAGAGGGTCTGGCCAGCCCCTCTTCCAGTTCTGGCCTGCAGCACAAAAGGAATTGCTCAGTGACAGTCCTACATCCTGGGTCTTGCTCCCATTACTTGCTCTGTGGCATGCAAGGAGGATGAGGAAACAGCATGAAGTGACAGAGAAATGAGCTCATTAACCCTTCTGCTAATGGCTGTTCACGCTTCAAATGCTGGCGGTTAATTGTCACTGACTCTGCTTATCTCACCAGAAGCCACCAACAGGAGAGCAGCTCCAAGGCAGCCATCTGCTGCTGCACTCCCTCCTGGCAGGGCGGGCAAGGCCAGGACTCCCTTCCCAGTAGCCACAGGCTACCCTCCCTCACCCTCAGGCTGCCAGTGGCCAGAGGTAGGTCTCCAAAGCCTCTTGAGGACTTGTGGCAACAAGACACTGGCCAGCCCAGGGACTTCCCTCACAGCTAGGACCAGATCTATCTGGATCAGATCCTGCCTGGTGAGTCAGCTAGGCCCAGCCTCCCCTTCTGTTCCAGGTGGGCAGTAGCTCACCCACTGCATATGGGGCCAGCATGGGCTCCACACCTCTGCCAGAACAGCTGAAGACTGGCTGAAGCTGAAACCAGCACTTCCAATGGTCCCAGAGCCTATCACCCAACCAGCATGGGGCAGGGCCAAGGAGCATCCTGTGCCTCAACCTGGCACAGCCTAGCTTGATCCTCTTCTTCTGTGAAAAAGGCTGGGAGGTGGTGGCCAAGGTCCCCAAGGGTCCACCATGCCACATCCCTACAAGACAGATAGATTTCTATGGCAACCTCAGCCCTGCACATACAGTGTCATGGAAACACAGAGAGCTGGGAGCAGAGCCAGACCTCTGTGGGCAAACAGGGGCTCCAAGACCCCTCACCCTGCTGGGAAGAGCACCCTACTCTAGTGCAACACCAAGGGACCTGCTCATCCATCCCCTCGTCCCCCTGTTGTTCCCAGCCCCAGGCACTCACCACTGAAGTGCTGGTGGCAAACACATGTGTATCCCCCTTCCTTGCGGGTGCAGATCCCGCCATTCAGGCAGGGATTGGAGTAGCAGAGGTTGATCTCTGTTTCACAGTAGTCCCCGGTGAAGCCCTGAGGGCAGCGGCACCGCAGGCCAGTGATGGGGTGGATGGGCCGAAAGAGGGTGGAAGGGGAGGCGATGAAGGGGGCTGAGCTGTCGAACTTGAGGACAGAGATACACTTCATGTAGTTCTGGCAGGGCTCCCGCAAGCAGACATTGTCATCAAAGGGCAGCACCTCCAGCATGGAGGCACCTGTCAGCGCCATGCGCTTCATGTACAGCTGCTCCTGTAGCTCCTCCGAGCTGAAGTAGCGCCCACCTCGTGGAGCGAGGGCTGAGAAGCTGACATTGAGCACCATACCACCCACATCCGTGTCATTCTGGATGTTGAAGATAAAGATATCCTCCTTGGGTGTCGCAAGCACGGTGGCCACCCCTTCCAGGAAGGTGGACAGCAGCGGGGAGAGGAATCGCTCCTGCCACATGTTCTCCAGCCGCACTGTGATGCTGTTGGCCAACATGTCCTCTGTAATGATGATCACCCGCAGGACACACTGGGCTGTCACACTGTGGATCCCATCTGTGAGACGGAATAGAGACATAGTGCAGGTCATTGCCTGCTGCTTGGAGGGTCTCCTCCCTCCCATCTCAAGGTAGCTGCCCAGCATCCCAGTGTGTCCCCCAAAACGCCTGAGTCCTTGGCCAAAGAAGCTTGGAGCCACAGCCCCAGGGGATAGCAGAGTGCCACCTGGGCTGGAGCGGGAGCAGTCACTGTGGATGCACCTTCTCCCTCCCCTCAGGCTCTCCACTGAAGTAACTCCCACGTTTCCTCCTGTTCTGGATCTCAGCAGCAAACTGAGCTCTCAGGAACAAAGATGCTGGTGAAAATCTGGCAGAAAGAAGCTCCAGCAAGAAGCTGAGCAAACATAGGAGCGATGCCAGGGCCCAGGGTGTTTCACTTCCCTGCTGTGCCCTGTCTGCCTCCCCCATGCTGCCTTTCCCTGCACTCTCCTCTTGCTGTTTCCTTCCTCTCTCCTCCAGGGTATCCAACGCTTTTGTGCCGGTCTCCCTGCTTCCCCTCTTCTCACCATCTGCTTTACATCTCTTCCTCCCTCAGCCCATCTACAGTTTGTTTAATTCTCTTTAATCTTTATTTTCCTTGGAAATACTCCCTCTCCTTGGAACCCTACACCATGTGAGGGATCTCCCAGGTTCAAACTCAGGAGCATCAGTACACATTTGGAGAGCGTCCACCTGCTCTCTCCCTGGACCTTGCCCATCAGCAGCATCTCACCCAACACAAGGCACACTCAGGTGCCAGCAGCTTACATTTCAGTCAGTGCAGCACCAGCCCAGACAGATAACGGCACAGCTTCCACCATAGCATCCATACCAGCAGCTAGGAAATTCAGGGCCCTCTGCCTCACTTCACCTACCCAACTTCCACATCTCACCACATTGGAGGGTCATAGTCTGCTGCAAATTAAGAAATACTAGCCAAGATGGGAGTTGGACAGACAGATGTGACCATGTTCCTAATTACTCCAGGAAACCCTGCTTTAAGCACAGTTAGGCAAACAGCATCCCTCCCAGAGAGACAGAGCCTGTAACTACTCCAGCTGGGGACCTGCGAAGCAGCAAGCCCCATACCTTTTTCAGATAAAACTCCCACCAGTCCCTTCCAGAGTCCCTTCCAGAGCACAGTTTCCCCAGACCACTCCCTGGCCTCACTGTTTACAACACCCACATGCAAGCTGCCTGGCTCTTTGCTGGGGCTGTTGCTCTTCCTGCCCTCTGCCCAAGCAAAAGTTTGGGCAGTGGTTTTATTTTTCAGTCATTAACTTTCCTCTCCATGTGACCTCAGTCAAAGGCTTTGCCAGGAGGTATCCCACAAAGAAGCCTGCCAGTGTCCTCCTTGCTCCAGCCAGCCCAGACACCTTTGCTAGCAGCTTTGGCCAGGGCACTTGGAGGGAGAAGCCTATATGCCACTCCAGAACACCTCCTCTCTCCCAGTCCCCCTCCTTCTGAGTCCTCTGCCCTCAATGCAGGCTCTGGCAAGTCGAGCCAGCCTTCAGCATGGGTTATAACCAAGCACATTGGCATGATCACTCCTTTAGAAGGAACCTGCACCAAAGGTGCTATGGTTTGGTCCAGCCCACAGTGGACCTGATTACTGCATTACTGGTGTGAACACAGGAGAGCTGCTCCTCTACTCACACTGTAATCTCTGCCCTTCTCTGATACCACCCTGTACTTTTCAGAGCAAGGAGGGGACCCACAATCTTTATAGTGATCCTGTCCTCAGCTGTGTGAAGACACAGCACAGTCCTGTGCTGCCACATCTCCCCTGCCTGCCCTGCCAAGCCGGATATAACCACATGGCACATCTCCTGCACTCCAGTGTAACCTGGGCGGCTGCTCAGATGAGCACCACTACCAGACAAATGGAACAGACCATTGCCACCAGGAAGCCCTGGCCAGCCTGTGCTGAGGCCACACATGAAACAAGCCTGTCAAACCCAGCCAGACCCTGCTCAGCACTGATTCATCTGCAATTCGGTGCAAGGCGACACAAGTGGTAGCAGGCATACTGACAGCCTGGCCAGCCCCAGCCACAACAACAACCAGGGCTGTGAATGCCAGCCCCCCATCTCCCACTCATACTCCAGCTCCAAGTCTTATGTGCAAAGCTGCGTTTACTGTTCCTCTCTTCCCTCAGCTGCTGTGCTGCAAAGCCTTTTGATTTCTCTCATCCCCGTTTGAAGTTCGCAGTGCAGGAGGATTTAAAGATTGGAACGTCTCCCTTTTTCCCCTCCCTCTCTCTTCTGCTCTTCAGAAGGTGAAAGCTTCCTGGAGACCCTGCAAATTCCAGTGCAAGCACCAGTCTGCATGCTGGAGCTGGTGCTCTAGAGATAAGGCTCGCACCAGGCTGGGGGAGCACCGGTGTCAGTACAGTCGCTCAGGAGCTAATCTTCTGGGGGAAGAGGTGGTCGCTTCTCTCTGAAATCAAACAGCTCCCACTCCATATGGAAGCAAGGTTAGAACCCACCCCTCTGTGTGACACTGTACTGGCTCTGACATGGAGAGCAGCATGAGCAGCCGTTATCAAACAGTGCCAGGGGATGTAGACCTGCCTGGACTGGGCACAAGGAACTGGTGTTGTCTGTCACCTGCATCTCCTGAGGCACTTTTCGTCTGCCCATGGGCTGCCAACATCACCCAGCCCTGGAGAGGCAGGAGCGAAGTGAAAGCCATAAGCCTGGCTCAGCCACAATTGGCATAAGATGTTCTCAAAGCCACCAGCAGCCTGGCATACCCTCCTGAGGGACCACTTGGTGAGGCGGCAGCCTGAGACACCACAACTTCGACACCAGCTCCCTCCCCAGCAGTAAGCTGCACCATGATTCTCAGCCCCTCTCCTTTCCCTTTGTCCCCTCCTCGCAGTTTTCCTCTCTGGCCAAAAGCAAGTATGAGCCCAGTTTGAGTCCAGCTGCCTCCTGCTCTCCTTTCTCCAGCTTATGGTTCACCCAGATGCAGCCATGAGGCCCAGGGGACAGCTCTCACTCTCCCCAAGGGCTGTTCAGTGCCCAGCAATAAACAGGCAGACATCTGCTTGATTTATGGCTGTTATTAGGCCTTGGCTGATGTGATGCTGAGTCCTAGGGCTGACCAGACGCCAGCAATGCCTCCCAGGAGTAAGGAGGCTATGGCCAAGGAAGAAGGTGGGCTGCAGGGTGCCTAATGCCTTTGGCATTGCCTAGTCCATGGCAGGAAAGCCCAAGCACCCCTTTCTTGGTTCTCCACAGCAATGTGGAGCCAGCCCCAGTCCCAGAGCCCTCCTCAGTAAGCTCCCCTGTAACATGCTGTCCCACCTCAGCATCACATGCAGGGGTGCCTTTCCCCTCAGCTCTGTGCAAGGGGAAGCAGATGGTTAAGAGAATGACCTGCTGCAAACAAACAAAAAAAAAGCTACCAAAAGAAAACCTAAAGCTGGCTGGAGGCACTGACCCCCCTGGGAAGCATTTTAATCACAAATGCTCAGCCCTTGTGATTAAATCCTGTAGCTGGAGAGCTGATGCCTGGTGAATATTCATGCAGCAGAGTGAGGAGCCTTAGAAACATGCATACAGGGAAAAGAGCAGGGAGAAGAGACATGAGGGGCTCTAACCCCCATGCTGAGCAGCACCAGGTCATCATGTTTGCACTTCCAAGACTGACAATGACCAGCTTCAAAAGCAGCAAAGCTACAGAAAGCCAGAGAGCAGGATAGGCAGCAGACTGCTCCTGCGGAGCTGCACGGTGAGCCTGAGAATGGAGCTCCAGGCCTGCGCAGGAAACCTCTCAGGGAACACAGGGCTGTCAACCACTGCCCAATGGTCTCCTGGGTCTGCCAGGGCAACAGCCCATCTTTACTGTCCCCCTGTGCTTCCAGAGGCTCCCTGGATCCCCAGGCAGCACCCTAGCCTGCCATGTGGCACGAGGCATGGGGTCCAGCCAATGGTCCCACCCCAAGAGCCTCAGAGTCACTAGCAAACGTTCCCCTTCACCTACAGTAAACATTTCAGCCTTCAGCCTCCCAGGAAGCAGGAAGAAGGCAGCTCAGCTCAAACAGCCTCCCTTACCCAGGAGGAGACACACCTCTGTCCCTCACTTTAGGGGGACCACAAGCTCAGAAATAAGTTCCAGTGTATCACCATCTATCCTCAGTATCAGAGCCAATGTCTGAGAGAGCAAAAGCCACCGCTCTGACTGCAACACCCTAAGTGGCCACCTCAGAGATGTCAAAGGAGCTCTGGGGACAGATGGGGTAGCTTTCACATTTACAGCTGAGAAGCAGTGAAACATCTCCAGATGGAGAAGCTAGGAAAGGAGACAGTTACGGGTAATGTGAACATTCCTCACCAGAGTATGAATGTCACTTTCCTGGTAGCTCTGAAGACAAGGACTAAAACACAACAACCAAGAAGACTCAAGTCTCCTACTCCTATTTTATGGTCAGCACCTCCAGCTGTGATAGACGTAATGGCAGAGGAAGCTTCTGAGAGTGGGGTCCTCAAGAGAGGAGACGTAAGCAAGTTCTCAAAGGCCAGGGCAGCCCTGAAAACATTACCTGGCCTGAAAAGATAGTTCTTACGTGTTCAGACATAGGAGTCAGGGCAAGTGTGCTCTAAAGAGGTCTCCCCTGCCAGGCTAGGATTTTAGGTGAGATATATTGGACAAATGGATCCTCTCACCCTGGACTTCAGGCTGAGGGGAGCTGCATACACAGAGCTCCAGGGGAATGGTAGTAACACAACAGCCACAACACGGTGTCAGTCACCTACAATGCCCTAATTTCATATTGTGCTGCTGGCCACAGCCACAGCCCCACCCCCCCACTGTCTTGCATCCTCAGTGGCCAAGAGCAGTTTTCAGCAGCCATAGGTCCCCACACATCTGTGACAAGCTGGGGTCACTTTTGAGGCTGTCAGCTATCCTGGAAAGGCACTGGTTTGTGATGACCCAAGTCTTTCCTGTATCCTACAAAGCGTTGAGCTCACAGAGAGGCATAAGTGCCCCCTGCCCTGTGATTTATGGGATCCAGCCTCCCTCAAATGGACCATAAAGCACACAGGCAGGCAAGGAAGCTGCTCTTTCCTCAAATGCTGACTCTCAGAGCACCTAGCTAGGTGCTATAGTTGCCTTCCTGCAGGAGGAAGGTGCTCCAGCTCGGCACTGCGCCCAGGCAAACAATGCAG
>VWZO01041626.1:0-19606 GCA_013396975.1 Bucco capensis
TGCTGGGGCAGAGCAGGAGCCCGCCCGGTGCTCGCTCTCGTGCCGCGCGCCCGTGCTGCACGTGCGGCAGGAGATGGTGCTGCCCCCGGGGGCTGTCCTCTTGCGCCTTGTGTTCGTGTGCCTCCGTCCTGGGCCTGCCGGTCGCGTGGGTGTGCGGGTTGTGAGCCCGCTGGGTGCGATGTCCTGCTGCTGACACACCGCGGCTTCAGCGGGTCGGAGAGCAGCGCGGCACGGGGTGTAACCGCGCCTCTCTGCGGGGTGGTTTGACCCTGGTGCTCTGTGGGGCTGCCTGCGGTCGGCCCGGAAAGCGTGCGGGGTGAGGAGGCAGTGTCGCCATGGTACATGAGTGGTAAGAAAGGCTTGGAGGGCCTCGCTTGGCTCTGCCGGACCTAACCCGTCTGCTGCCACTCTTGCTGCAGGTACCTGTCCTCCTGGCTCCTTCCTCCCGTAATGGGCCCCTTGTAAGCACTCTGCACCGCAGCTCCCCTGGCTTCAGCTGGCTCAGCCTAGGGAGGCTTCCTATGACTTGCCTGGCAGGGCTGCTTCCAGCTCCAGCCTCTGACTGCAGCCCTGTGGAGGTGGAGATCATATGGCAAGCCCAGCTGCTCCGCTACAAGGGGAGCCTGTGAGCGGGACGTCTAGTGCAGTGCTGATGTACCAGACAGCCCTGGCACCCTCCTCTGCAGTTCCCTCTCTGCTTCCCTGTGGCTGATGCCCCTCGCAATGAGCTCCTCTGCCAGCTGGAAAGGGCTACCAAAGCCATCACCCACACAGTTTGACCTACCCATGTGGCAGCATGTGTCCACTCTCCATGTGAGTCCTGCCAGGCGATACTGAAGCAGGCTCTGGGCTGACTGCCCTCTGACATGGCCAGAAATGTCTTCTGCTAACATCAGGTGGGGAGCTTCACTAGACTACAGAAGGCAACTCAGTCTCTGAGGTTTCTCTCCCCTATACTCACCTCCTTGCAAAATTTCAAGACAGAAATGTTCCCTTTGGCACTCTGGGTAGTCTTCTTCAACAAAACCACAGAATCACCAAACTTGTAGTTCCTCCATTATGTTTGATGTGTAAAGTATTTATCACTAGTCAATGGCAGGTAGATCTTGAGCAGATCTTGGCTTATCCAGTCCATTAGCCTTGGTTTGTCAGCTGCCCAGAGCAAGAGTCTTGGGAAGATCCAGTTCTGCTCAGTCAGGTTTGGGGTTTTTGCACTCAGAAGGATTTTACCCTTTGTGCAGTTGAGTGTTGTAAGCATTGCTTTGGGATCACGTGGCAGTTCAGTTGGATTTGAGTTGTCTGAGATGTAGCCTGTTTCTTTTCAAAGACTACCCTGTGTTGTCTCCACCAGGTTTTCAGGCTGCAGCTGCCTCTGGTGACAGCAGCTGACTTGCCCTGCTATCAGGAGCAGTTGAGCAGCCCCAGGGTTCACACTATGTTCAGGAGTGTGAGTGTGCTGAAGCTCTTTGCAAGTAGCTTTCTTCCATACCTTAATCAACAGTGTAAATGGGGATGGTTGGTGCAGCACTTACATGCTGTTGACCTGTTATCAGCTGAATTTGGCTTCCTGGGGTATTGGAGAGTGCTATTGCCTCCAAGATTAGATGAAGGAAGAGCCGTGCCTTGCTGCTGTGTTGCTCATACAGGCTGTGCTGCTCTCTCTGCCTCTGCTCTACCCTGGAAGATGAGGGCTGGGGATATGGGGCTTGCTTCCATCCCCAAGAACTTGAACTCTGGAAAGTGCATGTAATGGCTTGTCATCAGTACTGTTCTATCTCTTCTGGGGTCCAAATTGGCACCTTTAAACTTCTCTATGACCTACTGTCTTTGGAGCTTATGAGAAAGCCTAGCTGAAATAATTGACCATGAGTAACCATATGGTGCTACTCCTCATGAAAAGCTAGGGGCTGCTGCCTCCAGCCATTCGGTGAGACTCTATCCTTCCACCTCATCCATCTTCTTACACTCTTTGCTGCACTGGACATGTTTCCATCCAGGAAACTCAGGGCCCCTAAAAAGCTTCATTTCATGATGTTTCATTTTTTGCCAGGTGGGATATTTTCTGGTCTACTATTTACACTGAATTCCTACTACTCTCTAGTATGACAACCTTCATTTTCCCTTACTCAGGTAGCTTTGCAGGCTTCACAAAACCCTGGCACTATTTATTTATACAGTTGGCTTTATACTTTGGCTTAAAATCTCAACTCTTGTGTGGGTTGCCTTTCCTGATTCCCCAATCAGAGTTCTTTGCTGGTCCCTCCAGGGGCCTTGCACAGTCCCGTGGTTGAAAACTCATTTATTAGCACTGTATCCTCTTCTGGATAATTATTTTTTCCATTTGTTTGATAGTAGCATGCCCAAAATTGCGTTTCTTTCCTGGAGACTATTTGGATGTGTCTGGCACCCTGCTCCATTCTGATCTTGTTGCAGGTGGGACCTGCTCACACCTTTCCATGAGTGCATCCAACTGCAAGACCTGTAAGACCTACTAAAATGTTTTTTTTCCTGGAGGTTTGTTGTGAGGTGACTTTTGACACCACAGCAAATAACACAGAAAATTACTGTCATCTAACACTGAGTGAGGAAAATGATTCAGCCCTGCAATCATCTCTTCTTTATCTGTTTCTCCAGTCCCCGTTACTGGAAAGATTTTCCTCCCAGGTATCATGGGATTGGGAGCTTCCAAGCCCTCATGCATGCCAGCTGTGGCTGTACTTGTGTGCTGGATGCATCCCTAATTTGTGCTGGCTAGTCATGCGGGGAGGACACTGTAGGCATCTCCCTCTACCTCTGTGTCCTCTGGGATGTGATTCCCCCCATTCTTCTGTCCCACGGTTGGGAGGGTGGGTCCCAGCGATGATCCTCAAGTGATGTACACAAAATCAAAGGAAGGTGGGGAATGGGTGTGTAGTCTGGGGAAACCTCTACTTCTTGTACCTGCCTGGACAATTTTGAGGGGTGTGTGAGGCTCCCCAGGAGGAGTCTTGGAGTCCCACACTCTTTCCTTCTTCCTCTGACTTTCTTTTTCTGCATTCTGTACCCCGCTTGTTGATTAATTGCTGTTGTAGACATTGTCTGTGGCTATCTAGTCTTGCTTTACCCAGGCTTTGAGGAATATAGATTCTTGCTGCAGTGTACAGGACTGCTCAGGAGCACAGGCAGTTAATGCTGATGTGGACTTGGCAGTGGATTTTCAGTGGCTCATCAATGCCAGCAGTCTTTTACTAATGTTCCTCATTGGGTCTGACTGCAAGTATTTCATATGCAGTTGGATGAAGTTCACTGTCCTGCAGTAGAAAGGCAGACCTGATGATCTAATAGTCCCCCTGGCCTTCTGTGAAGATGCTGTAAATGACCTGAATGGAGTCAGCATATCTGGCAGCACAGAGTGCTTCATGAAGTTGAAAGCTGATGCATAGATTACTGTTAAAATAAACAGTGAAAAAAATGGTTCTACTGAATGCTTCAGAAACAGTATGTGATCATCTCTGAGGCTGTGCACATGCTGAAACTATGTGAAGCCATGGTCTTACTACTGTTTTCTTGTTTTCCTTCCCCCTAGTGCTTGTTAGAGTTGCTTGGCTCAGGTTTCAGATAGCACTGCAAGATCTTGCAGGCTTTTCTAATTCTGGGTACCACTTTGCACAGTGGGGGCCTGATCCTGATGCTGACCTCTGGCTGCCACAGTAAAGCAGGTCATGAAGGACTGCCAGTGTATCCAGTCAGGGCCATGAATGATACTTCTGGATGTAGGAAGGCTTCATAGCACTGGCTTCAGCTCTGTGAGGAGTGTCAGGGAGATATCTGCCCCAGAAAAGGAGCAGGCCAGTGAGTAGTGCCTGACACCTCCTGTGCACCAAGCTCTCACAACACGCTGGAGACTACATTTGGGCATGAATGATGCATGCTAGCTGTAGAGTGAGAAACAAGCTTGGTTTTCAGTTGCTTACTGCTGCCTGTGCTGTTTGTTTGGAGATCTCAGGGCGTACCTGGCCCTTGAGGCAGGGACTGAGACAAGGATCCAGTGCCTCACTCTGCATTTTGCCAGAAGGCAAACTTGAAGGTCCACATCTGCACTAGTCAGCAATGGCTTAGCTTTCTCTGGCACTATGGCTATTCATCTGTCTGAGCTATTCAACTCCTTTTCTCTCCAAAAATCGGAAAATGGCTGTTGCAAATGGTCTCTGGCTGATCCAGTCTGACCTGGGCTGGAAACTATTTTGGAAGGTGCTAAGTGGCCCATGAGCATTGTAGTACTTCAGTGTCACATACCCAGCAATGCTTCATTTACTAAGAAAGATGTGTGTTGGCTGACCTGGCCCTTGGAAGGTAAGTATGTTAATTAACATGTTCTGTTGGTGAGGAGGCAGAGACAGAAAAGAGAGATGGTTTGCCCAAGGCTTGTTTTGGTGTCAGCAGCAGGTCTGGGAACAGGGCACCCCTGTGCATCATGACCTAGTGTGAGTGTTCAGTGGACATCAGTTTAGGAGACCTGTGTGAGGACATGTCTTCTGTTCTGCTCTGATCTGGGGCTGTGTTGAGCTTCTTTCCACCTGGGAAAGCTGCTGACCTCTCCGTGTGCCCACTCATCCTCTGCACCCCAGACTGCTCAGGATTAGGGCGAGAGTCCTACTTCCTGCCGCCATGCTTCCAGTTTCAAGGGGTGGGTAAGCAGGAGGCAGCATTGTGTGGCTGCTGAGTAATTCAAAGTTATGGGCATGGCTTTGGCTCTTGTCACTGTTAGATCTGCCAGGGACATGGTGCATCATGGCACCCAGCAGTTCCCCTTGCCAGGAAGCTCAGCTGGCTGCCTTGGAAGCCCCTGGCCCTGTGCAGTGTGGGGTGATCAGGGGCTGCTCATTGTGCACAGGTAGCTCCCCAGAAGCCGGCCCTGGGATGATAACACCAGACCTGGAGGCACTCTGCCACTCTTTTGTTCTCTAGAAGCAGTGATGGATGGAGAGGCCCAGGGCATACACCTGAAACCACATCTTTGCCCAAAGTATTGGCAGTGGCACGTGCAGCAGAATGAACGCAGCTGGGGGTCGCCACTCTCTCAAGCACCATTCTTCCACACTGTAAACATGCTGTGCTCCTTAAACCTCCCAGGATTCGTTCTGAATTCTTTGTAAGGCAGTGAAAACCACACGGCGTTCGAGCCATGCAAATGTCAACTAAAGGTTTTAAGTAGAACCAGACGTGCAGCAAAGCTCCCACAGCTATTTTCCCACTGCTGAAACGCTTGCTTACCTGGGGCCCCATGCTCTCTGAAGTCCTGTTCACTGGACTTTCATCAGGAAATAGTCATAGTTCTTCTCTACCCTCCAGTACTACCTACACACAGGATATTTCTGTCCAGGTACTGCCTATACTCCTGCCTCTGCGGGCACCCCTGCCAGATTGTTCCCCTCTGTGCACGCTGAGCTGTTATCCCTTGAGGAGCATCGCTCAGGTGGTAGCATCTCCAGTCACCTGGGGTTGGCAACTCATATCTGTTAATGAGAGGTTTGTACTCCTTCAAGAGTAATCTTGTCTGCTCAGGCTTGGCCTCCTGTCTGTTTTAGTCTCATACCTTTCTTCTTACAACCTCTGGCATTGAGAGCAGCTAGCAGCATGGTCCCTCCAGTGCATGTGAGAGATGTAGATAAAACTTGAACTTTAATCTCTTGAAGAACTAACGGTGTGATTCTAGGCCAAAATAGCTTCTCTATAGAAGGTAGTTATTTTGCCTATGAGAAACAACTTCTGATTATGCAAGTTGAGGTGGAGAAGGACAAGGGCTTTGCTCTTTAAACAGACTGGCTGAGTATGACTTGCAAGGTATGTTTCAGCTACGCCAAGGGAAGAATGTGAGCTGTGACAGTCTAAGCAAAGATGCTTATGCTGATGCTTGGGGTGGAATTCCTCAGCAGACCTGAATTACCTAAAGGCCTGCTCCAGCTCAGTGTTTTTTTCTCTTCACTGATCTGGACATCTTTAAAAAGTTTAAGACCTTTCATGGGCTCTTAAGCTGTATGTAAAGGAAAGTTTGCTTTCCTTGAATACTTTCTAGGGGTGCCTTAAAGAAGAGAGCCATAGATCTCTTTGGGTCAACAGACAAGAAGCTGGAAATCAGTGCTCTAGCCCAGCCAGAGCAGATGTAAGTGAATGCAGGAATTACTTTGGCTTTTTATGTATGCAGGAAGTCACACCAAGGAAATTTAAGTGCTTTCTCCCTATAAAAATTTACCCAAGTTAATAAAATATTGATCTTGAAGGGTTGGATAATTCTTTACAAATAATGTGGCTTCTCAGACCCCTTCCTCTTCCTGCGTGGAGTGATTGTATCTCTACAGGCAGCTTCATTCATGAACGCCAGAGCAATGCTTGGCGTACCTGTACTAACTGTTTTTGGCTCTCCTAAAACATGAGCCCCACAGCTTGAGCTCTGGCACTTCTGGAGTCTTATCTCATGCTGTGTGGATGCAGAAACCATGAGGATGCCGGTTTGGAGCAGGATCATCTTCTGACCCTGCTGTGTTCATGTTAAAGTCAATCCAGAAGACAAATGTGTGTGTTTCCATGGTTCCTGTAAATTCTGTCAGCAGTTCTGACTGCCTTGTCCAGTGTTAGAAATAAACCACACTCCCTATTTCATTTCCAGAGGCTTTCCAGAGCTTTCAGGCTGCCTATTTCTATGTTCTTATCTTTTGATGACTGTACTTGCCCATCTAACCTAGACAGACAGAAGTTACATATTCCCAAAACCTTCTCTTCATGATGAGTAAATACACTTGCAAAGCAACTTTCAACTTGTTATTGCTTCTCATCGTAGATGTGTAAATATGAGATGTGACCAGAGGAAGCAGGATTAGCTGCCTTCTTGGGTATTGCAGAGCACCTCTTGGAGGCACAGCCCTGTCTCCAATAGCTGTATGTTGGCAGTAATCACTACCTGAAAACAAGTAACAAGGGAGAGATGAGGAGAATGTTATGTAAAGGCCATCAGAAAGTTGCTACAGCAAAGTGCTGGAATTAACAAGCATGGAAATTGTTTCAGTATACTGGAATTAGTATAGCACTGTGCATGTCAGGTAGACACAAATTTCATAGCACTGGAGAGTCCCCAGCCCTTGGGTGGCTGTGCCAGAGGCAGATAACAAATGTGGAACTGGGGTGCTCTCAGAGAGCAAGCTGAGGAGCAGCCAGTGTGGCTGCTGGCATGCTATCCCTCCTGGGGATATGAACAGCAACAGGCAGCAGCAGTTAGGTGGAGAATGAAGTGTTGTCTTCAGGCGAAGCAGCTTGGGATATTTGTGGAGGCGAGATGCTATGACCCAAGTTGGAAACAGGCCTGATTTATACCCCAAAACCATCAAGTACCATGAGATATTTAGTGATTGCAGGCTGCTGCCCTTCAGTTGCTCTCAGGAAGAAAATGGATCCTCTGAGTGCTGTGCCAGGAACTCAGCATAATGCCAGTTCAAAAGGGAGATACTCCCCAAGGGATTGCTCACACTGCAGCATTCACATAGTCCTTGGGGGTTTCTTTTCTAAGCACTTAAACAACTCAGCCCTTGTCCCATTGGTTTTGATCTCTGCTGCTGGTCCATCTGGAAGGAAATATCAGATGCTGCAGGAAATAATTTTACGGGTGACTCAGAGGTGCTGGCTGCAGAGAGACCTCAGCTTCCCGTTCTCCTAATCACGCTGCTTTGTCTCTCTGTTTAGGCCAAATGTCTGCGGCAGACAGTGTTGCCCAGGATGGACCACGGCTCCCAGCACAAACCGCTGCATCAAACGTGAGTACAACAGTCTCAGCTGGTGCAGGTCTTGTGATGTGCCCCTAAAAAGCACTCAAGTACTGCTGTGACCCTGTAGACATTGCCTGTGCTGTGCCGAGGCAAAAGATGAACTATGGACTCCCTGGAGGCATCACTGCAGCCTCATGGGGCTGCTGGGCTGTGGATCAGGACTCATGGCCTGCTGGCAAAGTCTGAGCATGTTGAATAATTACAGCTTTACTTTATTACCATTATTAGTGTCCATCTCAAGCAGAGTCTTGTTGGGGCAGGGCATTGCAATGGTTCATTGATGTGTGAGTTTCAAGCCCTGGGCTCTCATCGTCTTGCTTGGAGTAAAAAGCAGGTCTTTGAAAGTCCCAGCAGCTGGGAACCAGCAGAGTGGGGCTGTACTCATGTGGGTGAGCATTGCTGATGTGAGGGCTCTGCAAGTAATCTGAGTGCTATTAAGGAAAGCAATCAGTGAAGTTGGCACAATGACTGGGACAGGTAGGGCTGGAGCATGGTACAGCACATGCCATGTGTAAAATGGCAGGGGGCTACAGGGTGCTCCTGCAGGGCAGAAACTGCCTGGCTAGAGCCCTCCTGCCTGCCTACAGAGAGGGGAAAAGGAGCTTTGCTCCTCCAGATGGCCCTGCCCCAACCCTGGGGGCTGAGATCATTTTGGGCATCAGCACTGGAAGGGAAGGAGTTTGGGCAGGCACCAGTAATACTAATGCCAGAGGCAGCTGCACTGTCATCTCCATCCCCAATAACTCTGCAACCACAAACAAGCCACTGCCACAATCCCGTCCCTAAGTAACAGGGTTACACCTCCCAGCCCACCCATGGTACTTCCCAGGGGACTGCCTGCCCTGTACATCTGCCTCCTCCCAGGGAGGTGAGCAGCTTCCTGCAGCACCCAGGCAGCTCTGAGAGCAGGGAGCACATAGGCACCAGGCAGGCTTTCTGGACAGGAACGTCTTTCCCAGAATAGCTGAGAGCATCTGCCTTTGCTCGAGTGGCAGCAGCGGCCCAGATGTTTAGCAGGGAAAGAAGCTCAGCTTTGTTTGCCGCGGGATCTCATAGTGCTTCGGCCGCACTGGGATAATTGTATTAGCGAGTGCTGTTCAGGAGCAAAGGGCCAAGGGCTGACTCACCTCCCTTCTCCCTCTCCCCCCCACCGACAGAAGCCAAACGGTAGAGAGCATGCTGTGCTGCCAGACAGCGTCTGTAAACAGAGCGCGGGGCCAGCGATGGCAGCATCTTTCTCTCATTAGGGATTTTTGTAGGAGCAGTAGGTCTGGGCTCACAGCCATACAGGCTGTCTAGTGATCACTCAGGTGCTGGGCCCTTGTTCCCAAGGATTCATTAAAAGGACACTGTCAACATGATTGGGCCTGACAATGTGCCCCCAACAGGGGATGGTAAATCTCAGGCAGGACTTAGGTGGAGACTGGTGATGCGTAAACATAATTTTATTCCCAGCTACCGCCCTCACTGGGCTTTTCTGCTAGAGTTCAAGCTGCTGGAGACATTCAGCTCTTTTTAAAGCTGCCAGGGCAAGCTTACAGCCCATCCCAGTTAGTTTCTGCACTGTAATGCTGTTTAATGTCTGATCCAGTAGTCTTTGATTTGGGACATATCAGGAAAGTTGGCGGGGTGGAAACGCAACCAGAAGGAACTTTGTAGTGTGATGAAGCAGAGAAGAAGTTGGCATTTTGATCTTGAGCAGGGCGTTGGTTTTCATGGATTTGAGTCTGGGTAGAGAAGGGAGGATAGGCCAGGTTGTTGCTGTAATCTACTTTCTATCACCTACTGAGCATGATGATTTCTCCACCTGTGCTTTTCTAGGGACTTTCCTCTTGCAACATCTCAGCATCTAATTCAAGCTGTGGACAGGTGTCTCTAGCCTTTTGGTTTGTTCCCACTTCAAGGACCAAAGTGCAGTGAGGACTTGGGGAGTTTACAAAGACTGGGAAGATGAAAAAGAGATATCATTCTCCTCAGGACACTGATGTTTCCTGGGAAAGTGGAACAGAGCTAAGGGAGTCTAGGAGGAAGATCTTGCAATGGGCTTGGTTTCTATCCAGACACTGCCAGGTCATCACACCAAAATGTATACAGGGCATCCTGTGGGGCTCCAGTGATCTTCCCACAGGAGGGGAGATGAGGGTCATGAGCTATGTCTGAAATGAGGACCAAGGAGTTTATCCAGCCTCCTCTCTGATTAATTTCATCCTGGGGTGAGACTCAGGCCTTTATGTCCTGGGCTTGGTGAAGAAGAAACCTGTACATACAAGTTGACCAGAAGCCCCCTTGCACTGCCCATACTTTGGGGGCTGCAGGGGCTGCAGTGTGCACTTGCTGATAACTTAGCTGCTGCCTACTAAGCTCATCATCCTTCTTCTCTGTTTAAGAGCAATGAAATCCTGTTGCTCAGCCTCCTGACGTTAGTTCGTCAACCTTCTTTTACATCAGTATTATTCACTATGGTTCTTTGCTGCTTCCCAAGATAGCAGCCTGGGCTGGGGTGGTAATACAGGGTCAGCTTTTTTCTGACATGGATATTTTAGAGTTTAAAAGAAACATTTTTAATCAGCATGATGTGAAGGACTAAGTAAATTCATGCGCTTTCTAATATCATGCAGATGGTCTTGTGGTTAAGATACTGGATGAAGGCACAGGGATTCCAGAATGAGTTGCTGGCTCAGTGGTGGTCTCAGTGTATCTTCAGGGAGTCATGTTAGCACCTGGGGCTTTTCCACCTCTGCAAAATGGAGATGACATTCACACGCCCTCTCCTTTTGTCTTTCTTCTGTATAGTGACTGTAGGAGTTTTTGAGCCCAAACTGTTTTTAACTGAAGTTCTGTGTTCCCTTCTCTGTTGTTCCTGCATTGCTGTTGACCTCCCTCCCTGTCAGCCTGCACAGACCTCTCACTTGTGTTCAATTGTCCATCCCTTCTGAGTGTGCTAACATAGCCAAAGCTTTAAGTTAGAACTGAGATTACTTACTGCTCTGCATCAATAAGCAAACTTTTCCACGACAAAGTGGACTAAATCATCTCAGGGGTACGAAGTCCTTCAGCTTTTCCCAGTTTTCATGTGGATACCTAGCTGGATGGACAGGTGCCCCCACATTTACATGGGACTGAGCAGAAAATTCTTACACTGAAGATCTACACCACTCTCCAAAACCTAAAGCAGGTGTAGAAGCAGCAAGGACACAGCCACCTTGCAATGTCATTGCTCAGTCCTGGACTGGGTGTGCCTGCGAAACGATGGGAGGCTGGACTTGGTGGCCTTCCCCTGTGGATAGTCCTGGCTGCCTGGCCTACATGGGCGGTCAGAAACCACCAGTGTGGCCTTGCAGGGAAGACTTACCTCATGCACTGACGACGAGGCAGCACCAAAGTTGATCAGCGAGGGCTCTGCTAGGTGCTCTTGAACAAACTAGCATTGCTACTAATGATACTTCAGCAGTGTTCCAAAGCTCATCCTTTTATTAAGAGTTTTCAGAAGACTCTTTTTGCTTTCCTGAAGCCCCAGCTCCTGAAGCAGGTGATTACATGAGAGTACAGTGAGAAAAAATGAGTGGCAGTTACCTTAACAGAAACCGTTTATAGCACCTACAGCTGGGGAGAGACTTACCAGAGTAACTAACCCCTGGGCTCAGAAGCTAGAAAGCAAAGAGAACAATTCCACCTCTATATATTTTTTAAATCATCTTGTTTCTTCCATCAGTGTTATGGTTTTGAGGGCCTGACTCATGATTTCACACACTTGGCTTTGGCAGTACTTCCACTGAACAATCTGCTCTTCCTACATCACATAGCTGGGACTGAGTGCAAACTTCTTAAAGCTCTTTCAAGTTCTTCCTGAGTCTGCAAAGGCAACTGAGAAGGGGATAAATCCTAGAGCTGGAATATTTCAGCTAGGGCAGCTCCCCACCCATCCTACATGAAGGCACCAGTAAACTAATCCTGTTCGCTTCTTCCTCTTCTCTGTATCAACTGCCTTATGGACTTTTTGGAGTGGTCACTTTTCACTGCTTTGCTGCTGAAGGGCACAGTCTAACGTGTCTGTGAACGTTCTTAGTGGGAGAGGTTGTGAGAACTGCTATGATCCCTGGTCCTCCTGTGTCATGGCTCTGCAGTATTTCAGCACGTGAAGTGGTTGTTATCAATGGCAGGCTTCCTGGTCTGGTGGTGTTTGTTAAAACAGGCATTTATGGGGAGATAACGATAGAGACTGGCAGCCTATTTAAATCACAGCTGAATTTTGTATTGTAAATTACATCAACTTCTGGAGTGCCAGACTTCTCAGGGGTAGTTAGTTCCTGCCTGACTAGAACCCTGTCTCTGTTCCAGAGTCAACAGTGGTGGCTGATTTGTTTTACTGAGGGATTTCATCAAAACCTCTGGCTTTAACCTATACACGCCTATGTAACTTGGATTCTCCCTTTCCTTGAGGTCTCCCTCTCTTCCTGAGTGTTGATACGATATTAAAGCCAACATGTCCTTGATCTAGTTAGGAAAATCTGATGTCAGTCCAGTTTTGGAGTGAGGGAAGGGTTGTGGGGGTATACTGCTGTGAGAGGACCTCAAAGTCTGCACAAGGACTTCCCTTGCTTGGTGACAGTGGGATGACATATGAAGCTAGATCTCTCTCTCTGTTTGTTACCCAGAAGTAGCATTTCTCACAGACATGCTTGGATCTCACAGGGTTGGAGAGCACAGCCAGAGTGGAAGGGAAAGCCCAGCAGTTGCATTGAAAGGTGGTGGGGCATCAGATGCTCCTTCAGCCTCCCTGGCAGTCCTGGGGAAGGGGCCCTCAGCAGAAGCAGTGGTTCCCACATAGCTTGTGGTTAATGCCCACCTTGTGTTGCCCAATGAGGTTTTATTACCCTTTGGCCAGTTGGCCCTGTCCTTCTTTGAAGGAGAACACTTTTCCAGTGCCTTTTCAATCACTCTTGCTCAGAGCAGTGAGCCCAGCCCTACCTGAGCAAGCTGTGGTTCCATGGCTCTCACTGGCTGGGCTATGAACTCAATTTGGCATCTGTTGACTTGGGAAGTGTTAGGGTCTGGCATATAATTAATAGCACTTTCCTCCCGGGGTGCAAACTGAAGCTGATGTGCTGTAATTAGGAACACACACAGGCTTGGAGGTTAATGAACTGTAAGTCCCTGTAGCTGTGGAGGAATTTGAGTGCAGTGACTCCAAAATCAGCTGTGGAAGGAGAGCTGGAAAGGTCTGAAAGAGAACAGGCAGAGGGGGACGGTGCAAATCAGATGCCAAAATGGACTAAAGGTAACACACAATCCTTTATTTTGGGCTTGAAGTCCTGTTCTTGCCTGGAGTGCTATGGGCAGTGCTGAAGGCCACATGCTCTCTGTGGGCCATTCTGCTCATTTCAGAGCTTTCTGAAATGAGTATTATTGAGAAGAACTCAGCAGAGAACGGTGAATAGAAGTGGGAACAGAAACAAGTCTCTGAAGGAGGTGACCTTTCAGTAGGAACTTAGGGCAACAGTAACACCAAGACTTGGAAGGTCACCTGCAGAGTGCCTGGAGAGACGATATGGGATCACTCTGGTTGTGTTGCCCCAGCTGGGTGTCACCACTATGGGTCTGAGCCCCGTGTCCTCTAACTGCCTTTCTATGTCTCCTCAGCTGTCTGCAACCCACCGTGCCAGAACAAGGGCTCCTGCAGTCGCCCCCAGGTCTGTACCTGTCGCTCAGGCTTCCAGGGCTCCCGGTGTGAAGAAGTTGTTCCTGAGCAGGAGTACCACCCACCTGGTGCCGCCGCTGCCTTCCGCTCCCCTGCAAGCTCCTTCCACAGGAGAACTGGCATGGCAGGGCGAGATGCCTCCCTGCAAGGGGCTCAAGCACCTGTCCCACGGCATGTCCCGGCTGTGTAAGTCAAACCTGGTTCCCAACAGGATGCTCCCCAAAACCCACAGGCAGCTCAGTTGGGCCAAAGCCTCTGCTTCATTAGACCAGGCACCTTGGCTCCCAGTGGAACATCCTCCTTGGACTGTAGGAGCTGACTTACGGGAGTTAGGTCCTGCTGTCCCTCCGAGGGACTTGGTTTGTCCCCAGCACTATGACATGGTCTCCTGGCACATGCAGGAATGGGACAAGGCTACTGATGGTCCCATGGGGAAGGAGGACTGTGAAGCTCAGCAGCTTGCCCTTGTCCATTGGAACAACCTTTGTGGTAGCAGCAGAGTGGGTGGAGAACTGGGGGTTAAATATCTTTCCCAAGAGGATATGTTTAGAATAGTATGTCCAGACAGAACCCACAGTGGAGTACATAGATCTGTTGTGCTATTAGGTGCTGGTATGAGCCAACTGATGATACTCAGAGATTTCTCCTGGCAGACCCTAGCCATTATTGAGCCATTTGTTCCGTATTTCTGTGTCAGCTTGCTGTGATAGTGGTCCTTTTGGTACTCAGACAGGTGCCTGCTTAGTGGGTATGGATGCGAAGATGCAGCTGTTGGAGCTCACAGAGGTCCATGCAGGGGAGACTCTTCAAGGAGCATGTTAAGCTCAGGATGACAACTGTGGCCTCGTCTGGTCCTTTGGTCATTTTTGGTGAGGAAGAGTTTACAGTTTCAGCCCACCTGCCTCAAGTTGGTGCTGAGGTGCTCTTGTACCTGAGCTGCAACTCCTCCATACTTTGTGTTTTGTGAAGTACCACTGGAGCTGTGGGTTTTCTGCTAAAGGAGGTAGTAAAGGCAGAAAAGGTGCCTTTTCCTGAGAAGCACTGCTTTGTGGAAGAGGTGGGAATGGTGCCTGCTGCTATACAGCAGCCCACATACCTTGTATTTTGTTTGGTTTTTTTTTAAGTCACCTCTGCTTTTATGTCAGAGTCCATGGACATGGGTGCAAAGTGTTTGGCTGCACCATCCCTAAAGGCTTGTGTCTTTCTTGCTGCTACTCACTCAATTGCTGGGCCAGAAAGACTGATTTTGTTGGTAGCCACCACAGCAGCACCAGAGGATTTGCACGTGGCTTCCAGCTGAATTCCTTTAGTCATAATCAAGAAGGCACTACAGGAAATTACAGGTGCATAAACAGGAGCTAACTTCAGTTTCTCCTTTTTTTTCTCTTAGCTGTTTTGATTTTCTGTCAGCATCACTTAGAGCTGCCTGAGGAGAGGGCAGTTCAGCCTTTGTATTCTGTGTTCCTACAGGTTATTTTAATGTGCCTGTTGTGCCTAAAGTAGCTGTTGCCTTTCCGTGTCTTCTGAAGCAGAGGCAATGTATGGGCTGGAGACATTTCTAGACACTTAGTCTCAGCCATCTACAATTTCGGAGGGGCTCAAATGACTGACGAGGAATTGACTGACACCAAGCAGTTCACTGAAGCCAGCATATCTCGGTGACCAAATGAAAGACTATCTAATGGGAACCAGATTCAGGCAAGGCAGAGGTGATGCTGACAGGGAGAGGTGGCCAAGCCCCTGTCATCATTGCCTCAAGAGGCCCGAGCGAGCACGCAGCCCTCACACGTGCCTGCAATCCTGGTCATTGCTGACAAGTTTCTCTGCAGGGATGACCTCCTCCTACCCCTCATGTGCCACAGCTCTGTATGGAGGGACTGGAGGGGAGGGAGAGCAGTGCCCTTGGAGATACAGCACCTGTTGAAGACTTTCCCAGTAAGGAACATGACCTCAGGCTCTGCACAGAGGACAGGGGGCTGTGCAGGCACTGGCAGAGCATTCTTGTCCGGACAGTCAGACACAGCGTCTAGCAAACACTGAATTGGGATTGCTGAATGCCCAGCTGCCTGCCATACCCTAAATCCTCTGGCGTTGTCCCAGGGAAATAGGACTCCATTAAGGACCATGCCATGCCTTCCTCTTTCCCTCCCCATGCGGGCCATAGGACATTGCTGTATGCCATGCTTCATAGAGAGCATTTGATGTTTGTCCTTTGCAATGACCTCAGGTAGGACTCTGGGACATGTCCACCACTGAACTGCCTTCTGGAGCAATACTCAAGGATTTGCCAAAGCTGCTGTGTATGTCTCTGAGAGGGAGCTCTCACCACCCCTCTGGCTGCCTTGCCACAGGGTGTAGCAGCCCTCCTTTGCATGCAGGTGTGGGGCTGCCTGCATCCTGGCACTGGTTTGGTCAAAACACCTCACTTCAGCCCTGTGCAATTCAGTCACTTGGGTTTTGTCCATGGGCTATGTAACATATGGAATGGAATTGGCATGACCTAAAACTCTCACTGCTGTTAGATGGGTTGTTTCCCAAATATTTTTGAGTGTCTCCTTCAGCCTGCCAACTTCTGGGCTAGCTGTGGATCCTGTAAGAGTGAGCATTTGCAGCCTATGCTGTGCTCTTGCTGCCACTGCACCTGGCCATGCCCTCCCACTGCTTCCCTTGCACTGGCTTTAGTCCTCATCGGGCCCCTGGGTGAGCTGGCTTAGTTCAGTAAACCAGTAAATAATTAACACAGCAAAATTAAGAATAATTTTCTGCCACTCAGTGGGCTAAACTGGCTTATGGAGAGATTGTGAGTACTGGAAGAATTAGAATAGCAAGGTGGAGGGAAGTGCAAATGTGGAGGAATAGCAAGTGGAGGGAAGGAAAGGGTTGGACTCCCCTTTTGGGAGAAGCCACTTATTAGGTTGGTCATTTGTCTCATGAAACCATGCTCTTTGACTTGTCTGAACTTGGAGCCTACTTCTTGCAGTTATATCATCATGTATTTCTGTGCTACCACTAAAGTTTTTTTTGTGCTTCTGCATCAGGCTTCCACCATACAGTTAGGCTGTAGCAGCAAAAACAAGCAGCATATTTGCCATCCCAGAGCTAGTTAGGTCTTGCTCATGTTTGCAAGTATGAGGATGGGTTCTTAAGCATTGCAAACTTGGAGTCACCCAGTTCACTGTCAAGTCTGAGCGGAATTGCTTGGATTATCCTGTCCTTGGTCCTTCTGGATAAGGATGGGTTGTGCTGATGGGACACTGACTTTTTCTAGTCAGCCTGTCATGATCCCATAGCATCTGACTTGCTTGTCTGATTTGTCAGTAAGGAAGAGGTAGAAGCTCTTGGGTGGCTCAGTGGATGGAGGACACTGGTGGTTCCAGGTCAGTGATTGTGAGAAGACTATGAGATCTAGGACAAACAACCAGTCCTCAACTTCCCTGAACATTCTCATTGCAAACAAGGAGAAGTTGTGCAAGAGTGGAAGCTTAGAAACTTCTCTAAGTCTCATCTTGCTGTGCCAAGAAAGGAAATCAATCCTCACATGAGTGAATTTGCTTTCTCCTTTTGTTTATTTGAGAGTATATTGACTTTATTTGTGTTTGTTTGTACAGAGGTAGTGATGAGAAGCTCTGAAGTCATGCACTAGAACAGTGCTGTATTAGGTGCCGTGTAAACATGCAACAAACCCCATGAATCCCCCCAGAGACCTGCTCTCTAAGCAGAGATAGAGTTGGTTTTGATTTCAATGTGTTCTGAAATGAGTTTTCAGAAGCAGTTAAAGAGAGCAACCTCTTGAGTTATTCAGGAGCTGCCTGGACTAAAATATTCCCCACTTGCCTGAGTGCTTTAGAATGATTTTTTATCCTCAGCTAGTTGAGCTGACTGCCCCTTCACTGTGGAGAGAGCCTGGTCTGGAGGTAGGAAGTTTTTGGGAGCCTGGAATTGCTTATAAAGCCATGGTGAAGAGCATGACCAGACAGCTGCCTGTTTTCATGGCCGTTTCTGGGACATGGAGAGCTCAAGCTCTCCAGAGCTCATGCCTGGCAGCAGAAGCAGTGATGCCTTCTGTGGCTTCCTTGCCTGGAGAGCCCAGGAAGCACAACTGTGACAACAGGAGATAGGTTACTGTCAATCTTCTGCCCTTAGCCTTGGTGAGAAGTAGCATCTTCTTGACAAGCAGCGTCATACCAGTCATACACAACTGTTTGTACTGGTTGGTTTGTATTTACACCTGGCAGATGTGAAGGTTAGCAGATGGGTCTGTGGTCATTCCCAATGTAGCTGTCATAGATCCATTTCTGGGCACGCTGGCCATCCTGGGAAGCTGTGGATGTGAGTGTCAGCCTGAGGGTTGACCTGAGCGCTGATGTCAGTGGTGCAGTGTGACATGTAGCCATCGGTGCATCTGTTTGGATAGGCACTGCATCCTTGGCTTGCCCATATGAAGAACATTTTCTCCTCTTCCTGGGACTTCAGTCTTTTCTTCCTTCAGGAGAAAACATACCAGCCTTATCTGAGTCAGCACTTGCCCAGGGGAAGATATGGCTAGGAGAAGGGCAGCTCTGGGTTTCCTTTGCTGACAGTAGAACTGGTGATGCTCAAGCTTTCATCCTTTAAAATACAGACTGAGCAATGAATACCACATCTGTGATCCCTTCAGCAGGCCATGACTCAGGGGAGGTGTAGATTCGGGTGTCTGAGGGAGCCTGTGGGGACTTGTTAGCTGCTGCAGAAGCCAGGAGGCCCCTGTGCTGTGCTGCTTGGAAGGGAGTGCTCTGGAGAACAAAATCCTGGGGATGTTAGAGGCTGTCGCAGCATGGACTAGCTGCAAATCCTTCCTCTTCTTGATCTCAGCCTGAATCTCTGCCCAGAGAATCAAAGCCCTGACAGATGATTGTGTGGGTGGAGCTGCACCTCAGCCCAGAAGCCAAGCTAAATGGAAGCAGCTTTGTTTTCCTAAGGCTGGAGTATCAGCAGAATCCCCATTTATTTAACAGGGAATGGAAAGGGCTTGCACCCGTGCCCCTTACCATTGGGATGGATGGCCAGCTCCCTCTGACTGCAGGCATCATGTGAGGAGAGTCCTGCTGCTTCCACTTGAGGAGATCCCTCCTGCAGTAGTGCCAGGCATAAATCTGTAACCAGCATCTATGCAAGGGAGCCACGCTGCCCGGATGGGATGTGTGTGCTGGATGAAGGCTGCATGGGAAGCAAGGCACCCCTCCTCTTTACAGAAGAGAAGAAATGACTGGGACCTGAAAATCATTTTACCAGCAACCTAGGCGAGGGAAAAGGGCTTAGTTGTAGAATAAGGTGCTGAGACACTGTGTAGACAGCTTAATGTGGCTAAGCTCTTGAGGACAAGGAGATTCCTTGGAAAGGTCTCTGTTTAGGCAATACAGTTGCTGGGAGTTGTCTGTTTTCAGGATGGAAAAGGAAGAAGGCTGAGTTGCAACATGCCTGCCACACTGCCTCCTGATTTCAGTACCTCCTCTCCAGCACCCTGGAGGAGACATCTCCTCCCTTCCGGATGAGAGGAAGGGCTATATGCAACCCTTGAGAAGTTGCAGTAAGCACTGCTGGCCTGGGGACATTGGAAACATCATGCCAGCAGAGAGTCTCTGCCAAAATCTCTATTCTCTCTCTTGGAAGTGAAGGATGAGAACAGTGGGGAGTGAGTAGAAGGCAGGATCTTGGGTGTGTGGCACAGGCTGCTGATGAAAGTGTATTTCCCCCCTTTTGAATATTGGCTGAAATCAGCTCCCATTCTGGTGGCAGCCAAATGTTTAGCATGGTCCCTTGCAGAGAGTGGAGCTTGTGAGTTGATGTAAAGCTTTCTACCCTGCAGTGGCTACTGAAAACATGACATTGAGAACTGTGGCTTGGCAAAATCAGCTGGATTAGCTTGTTGTCATCAAGGACTAGCAGATAAAATGAAAGTTCATTGCAAGATTGCTTGCTTTTTAAAGTTGCTACTCCAAACAGAGACAGATTTGTCTTAACTGCTAAAGCAGGATCTGGAGCATCCTGTCTTGCCAGCTTCGAACTTTTCACATTTATGAGAAAAAGAGAAGCTTTCTTACTGCGTTGCTTGGGTTGCTGCTGAGTGTCTAGG
>VWZO01041627.1:1328-12399 GCA_013396975.1 Bucco capensis
TATAATATATATATTATATTTTTTATATATTTATATATTTTTTATATTTTATATATATTTATATTTATTTACATTTATATAGAATTTATATTTTATTTTATAGACTACCAGTAAACTAAATCACTCTCAGTGCACAAAGTAAGACAGCTGAGGCTACAGGCTGGAATTCTAAATTCTACAGTTCACTCAAGCAATAAGCAAAATTCCTTTTAAAAATATGTAACTCCTAGTTCTGATTTTACAAAGAAGAAATATGTCTCTGAGCTACTCATTGAGTCCCCACCACTGATATCATGAAGAGCTTTTCCACTACCTTTAAATCACTGTCTAGAATATTAATGCAGACGAAAGTGTGACCATAGGAACCTGACTCCTTTTGGCAGTCTATTGTTCCTGAAGACCTGGCTCAGTTTAGTGCTTCCAGTACAAGAAGACATTTGACATGTTGTTTCCCTTTTACTGCTAAGATACTGAACAGCTGAAATGCTCTGCAGCCTACCTGAGCAGTGTCTGCTAGCAAAGCTGAATGTTAACAGGCAGGCTGGACAGTCCAAGAAAATGACATTTTCATGCAGTTTCCTCTATGTCGAGTCCTAGATTTCTTCCAGTGCAGAGAGAAATTCATGTATTGTAGCCTAGAGGATGATTCAGACTTCTTGCACCTGCTTTCAATATTTCCCTTATGAAAAATATGCTTGTTTCTTTTACTGACAGTACAGAAAAATAAAATGTTTTCCAAGAGACACAGTAGGAAAGCATCATTTTTGTGACAGGGTGTTTGTTTTTGAAATATGGCAGCTCTCTGAAAGCTGCCTAAAGGTTTGGAATGGGAGGAATCCTAGAATCCTAGAATGGGCAGGTTGGAAGGGACCCTACAGATCATCTAGTTCCAACCTCCCCACACTGAGCAGGGATGCCAATCACTAGCCCAGGTCACCCAGGGCTGCATCCAGCCTGGCCTTGAACACTGCCAGGGATGGAGCAGCCACAGCCTCTCTGGGCAATCACTAGCCCAGGTCACCCAGGGCCACATCCAGCCTGGCCTTGAACACTGCCAGGGATGGAGCAGCCACAACCTCTCTGGGCAATCACTAGCCCAGGTCACCCAGGGCCACATCCAGCCTGGCCTTGAACACTGCCAGGGATGGGGCAAATGGGACAGGCAGAAACAGATTACAGGATGAGTCCAAGTGAACCACAACAATTGTGTCATATATCAAATACAAACTGCAGTGATCTATTTTAGGTGACTCAAAATAGGATTTTATGTAATTTAAACATGTGACTGCTTTAGTACATTGCTTTTTTTTCACCGTATATTAGTGTCTTCTGCATCTTAGACAAATTTATCATATCCAACTTTTCATTTCCTTAAATACAGAGAAAGCATTTTTAACCACAAGGTTAGAAATTGGCAGGTTGAGAACGTATCTTCTCAAGATTTAGAAACAGTTCAGCTAATTGCTTCTCTTTTCTCAGTGTTTTATTAAACCATTTGTTTTGCTCAACCAGCATACCAGAACTTGAAACATTACAGCATGGAGAATTGCTCTCTTCCAAAAAATTGGATCTCATCCTAAACCCTCTAGTGTACAAAAAATCATAAATTATGCCTTAAGGATTAAAGAAAACAGTAACTAGCCTTCCTTACCACTAAAGTTATTATTTATTCACCACAATTCCTAACATGAAATCCAGGACTTAGGATCATAAGTCAAATTAACTTGTGTTTCCTTCCTCTTTCAAAAAGTTGGTTACTACAGTTCATAATGATGAAGTTTTGCTTATTCTTATCCTTTTGGATTAGGTCAAACAATCACTGGCTCTCAGGAATTAGATTGTATTGACATTTAAATAACTACAGTGGATGAAGGAATGCTCATTTGACCACAAAGTCAAAAGATATGAAGCTGGGTTAAAAAGGCTTAATTTAAAGTAAACTTCAGGGGCTTGCTTGAACATTAAATCCTCTTTTTTTTTCAAAGTAAAAACTGCTGTTCTATTCACTATGTATGTCCAAATAGATTAGAGAAATAGAGCACTTAGGACAACTTATTAGAATTTTTCATCTCGTATGCTTACCATTTTGGGACATTACTGGGATTAAGTTTTTCTACCAGGTGAATTCAAACTGAATAATACAGAATTTTTTGGCACTGACATTTTATCTACAGAGGTACAGCAAAATTCCTAGAGATTTGACTATGTTGCATAAAGAGATTGTTTTGGAAATGTTTTATTTCAGGTATATGTTGACAGAAGAGAATAAGTATGAATGATATCTAATTGCAAGAGAGTAGTCAAAGAATTTCCAAAGTCTATTAAAAAGATATGCTGATTGCAAGAAACATTAATTTTCACCAAGTAACCCTAGCACTGGTCAGGTGATTGATTTTTAGTACTGGAATGCCCTTGGGAGGTCAATTCATCCATTTTCCTAACCTAAGTAAGGATCAGTCACATATAATTTGTCCCAGAAAAATTCTGTAAGCTCCTCTGTAATCTATTCCAATGGTTTAGACATTTTTTTTTACTCATGCCTTTTTGAGCCTCTCATGGTTTGTTGAGAAGGGGGGGCACAAATAATAGACTACTTCATTCTTTTATGTAGCCATTTGCACATGTTCATTCAGTCTTCTTAAAAAGAACACCGTTGTTGCAATTAGATCTTTGTTTTATCACGTCATCAAACAATGATCCTATCATTTTGTATTTCTGTTATTCATTTGCATGTTGAGGTCAGCCAGTGATTTTTCCTCCTACTTTTCTTTCACGTTAATTTTTCTTTTTTTTTTTTTACAGTTTCAGTGAACTCCATTAGTCTATAAGTTTATTTAATTTACTTATAGGAAAAAGAATTGTAGTTGGGTGATTTGAAAAAGTCTTGCATTTGGGTGATAACTAAAGCTCTGCTGGATGTTCAAGCTGATTGCCAATTAGTTTGCTTCAAACTTAGTGATTTGTCTGCACTCTTTTGTAGATTACTTATTCAACTATTATTGTTACTAAACATCACTGGGCTTTTTTAAAAACCAAATAATTAACAATGGTTCTTCTAGCAAGTACTACTTGATTGAAACTGGGAATATGTTTAGAATTCATTCTCCATTACAAAAGATATTTCGATTTTCCACATGTCACAAGCATAATCAAAATGAAAAATGTGGGAAATGCTTAAAAAAATTATTTTCCAAAATTCTTATTTAAGAAACAACGTGTTTGTGATACATCGTAAAAGTCTAGAATCTTAAAGCAAGTAGGATAAATTATAGGTGAAAACAAGGAAATCTTGAATTTAAAATCAGTATTAAATAAAATGTGAATGTCATCAAAATAACATGACCATCCTTGCCCAACATACATGATGAAACTGGAATATATTTCAGAACCAAATTTGGCTTTGTCTTAAAAGTCTATATATCATTTTTTTCCCCTGCATTTATACTTTCTTTATTATTTGAGAATATCTGTAACCAAGCAAAGAGAAATACAAAATGTGTCTCCAAATGGAAGCCACGTTCTTGAAATGCATGCTATGCAAATATATTTATCTTCAGACCATCTACTCTTGGGGTTGTGCCATGTGATTAAAAAACATTTTATCTTATAGCTCCCTGAGTTCAAAATGTTTTTGTCAGCTTTCCCCTGAAATGACAGAAGATTGCTTCAGAAGAAAAATCTAGCCTTTAGCTTTCATTCATTTTTGTTAGGACTAAGATAGTTTACATATTATTACCTTTATCTGAGCTATTTACAGGGAACGGCAGAAATAAAGCATACAGATAAGATTAACCAAATATACAATGACCAAATAGGTAGAATTCTCACTCATATAATTAACATAAATGTAATTAATGCTTGTATGATGAGTATATCTAGAGGCCAAGATGCCACTTTGTTAGGCAACTTACAGTTAACAGCTGTTGTCTAGAATACCAGTGTGAAATTTGCTCGGTTGAAGACTGCTATAGCAGTAGAATCAGAATTTATGTGCCTGATTACCACTAGTTTACTAAGCTTTCTCTATTCTCTAAAGAGATTACTGAGTATATAAACAGATAGGAAAATTCTGTGCTTGCTAAAGCTGCTGCAATATTTTTGATAGAGCTGAAATTTCAACCAGTGAAGATAAACTGAGGATTCAAGAAGTTGCTGAGCTAATGGTACAGTATTCACTATTTAGTAGCTGGAAAGATTTCTATAAATAAATAATAATTAAAAAAAAACAACCTTCTTTCTTCCCCTTTTTTTTTTTAACAGGATGATGATGTAAGAGAAAGTCAGTTTAGTTTTACAGCATATGGAATGGGCCCATGTATGCAAGCAAAAGACGGAGTGACACAAAAGGGACCAAATAATCCTGTTCAAGCTACACCTAAAAGTCCTGATGAGATGAGAAAGGTGTTCATTGACCGAGCCAAGAAGATAGACACAATATCCAGAGCTTGTTTCCCTTTGGCCTTTCTGATATTCAATATTTTCTACTGGGTCATTTACAAAATCATCAGGCACGAGGATATTCACCAATAAGAGGATTAAGGCTTGCAGTCCATAGGGATCTGGCTGCCATGTACAACGGGATGCTTTCTCTTAGCAATGTGCAGCAAGGAAAGATTGGGGCTGTTAAAAGCATTAAAGTGGGGGGGGGAGAAAAGATCCTGCATGGGCTGCAATGCCCAAGCACAGTGGAATGGAAGAATGACACCCAAAGAAGATACATCTGCTATTGCAAACTTTCCATGTCAAATATTAACTAAATAGTAACAACTTTGTCCTTGTAAATCACTCTCTATTGAAGCTTTACTGCCAAGTATTTATACATACTGCTACATAGTGGTATAATTGTACAGTACTCTTTGATGTTCCTTATTTTTTTTTTTAATTCTGATGTATTTTTGATTAAAAAAAAATGGATCCAAAATACTCTAAATATATCCTACAGTATTATAGAATAGATTAGTATTCATAACCTTTATTTCACTTTTACAAGAGAATGACAAATTACAGATTTGAGATTACAGTTTTAAGGACTTTTTCTTGTCTAGGGATATTCCTTGTGATTTTGAAATAAGTATGTTTGACACATTTAAGTTATATAATTTAACCATTTAGCCATTCCCCTAGAAGGTGTATGCTGGAATATCTCAGACACCACAAAATAGTTAACCTTTATGGTTATATAACCTATATGGTTATATGCAGCCTAACAATCTGCATATCCCATGGGAAATATATTGAAATTTGTAAAGTGTTCATTCCTGCAAAGGATTATTTTTTCCTTTGGATTACCTACACTTTGATAATTGAAACTTACAATATTTTTTAATCCTTTTTATACTGTTGAAGATTCTTTTATCAACAGATAAAATTCATCCATTCCTTCTCATACATTCATTATGAGATAGACAAACTACATCAAAATTGTTGCAATGCTTCATTTTAATTCAATGCAAAGACATCTTGGACCAAAACTAAAAGCAAAAAGTCAAACATTTGGAGGATGAGTACTGCTGTGTTAATACACATTTGTCTTCTATGTGTTACAAAAATACAGGAAGTTTAATTTATGAATATAGCAAGTTTTATGGCTCCTTCTATGAAGTATATTGATATGACTTAGATAGTGGTTAAGAAGAGATTTAAATCTTTGGAAAAGGGATCTGGATGGTCTTTTACATTCATTGTACTTTACATTAACAAATAGGAGAACAACTATTAAAAATATTCGATAGATTTTCCATATTTAGGATTAAATAAATAACATCAGTTGCTCCTTCAAATTGTAGCACCATAGATCCCATCTATGGCATAGCTTGGAAGCAAGAGTGTTTACTTTTGCCAATCTTGTCTGTTGAAAAACAAACCCATGCTAATATATAGAAATCTGACATTTAGAATTACTAGCTACTTTAAGGCCAGTAGCTGAGGCTGTTTCTCATTGCAAAGTAGTTTTATTTTGAACATGTTTTATTGGTCACAATGTGTCTACAAAAGCAAAATTAGCTGGAGGTAAGCATGTGGTGCACTGCCAAAGGCAAAGTGCATGTGAAGGAACAGAAGCAATGGAACTCTGCACTCAGGATTATACCCTAGCAACCTTGGGTTTGCTTGGCTTTGTTGCTATTTTCCTCCAAGGATTAGTTAGGGAGATTCCAAAATAGTAGTTCTCAGATATTTATTCAGCTGTGTCAGCAAGAAGCTGTCTATTCTTCCATTATTATTAAAACATTAATTTTTGCTATAGTTTTGCTTCATTTCTGATCTGAAATGAATTCAGATTCCCTTGAATTGAATGAGGTTGCACCTTGGTTTTGTTTACTTCTTTACATGAGTGTTCTAAAAAATCCAGTTCACTTATGAAGGTGCTTATCTGTGTGAGAGGATAACATGAACATTAGTTCATGGCTGCTATTTCAATTGGATTATATTCATCTCTCTCAAAGTTATTGTTAGCTGTATCATATGACAAAGGAGGTTAGCTTGCTTCTGCTCTCAGCAAACTCAACAGTATTTTGTTTAAGGATTGTTTGAAATACTGGATCCATAATCAAGAGGCAGTCATAAACAAAAAATACCTTTCAGGCTCATTCTTCTTTCCTTCTAAAATAGCTGACTTGCATTCAATAGAGTATATTAAAAAAATCTACCTTGTTTTGAAAACATTTAACAAATCTGAGTAATGCAGAGGTAAATCTCTTTTTTCACTCTTTAAGGCAGAAAAGTTCTATACTCTCAAACAGAGAAATCAGACAGGAAATCTTGAAAGTGATAAAAGAGAGATTGGATTACAAATGTAACAGGGGAGGAAGAAATGTAAATTGTTAAGCAAGAAGGAGATCCTTCATTCCTATATAAACCTATTACCTCAGAGAGGGAGAATAACCCTTATGCTACATTGCTCTTTCACTGAAGTATACTAATATAAGGAAAAATGACAGCATACCCAATATGTAAGTAAAAAGCTTAAATCTGCATTATAATTCTTTTCTGATTTTCCAAATGGATTGTTATCTATATGTTCTATTTTAAATAAATCAGATTTGTAGATTTAATGACTGAACCTAGTGTTGCCTGTTAGGATGCATCTCTTCAGCCATGCACTATTGTGTGAGAGAAGAAGAGGATGTCAGACCTGGCCAGAGGAAAGATAATCCCTTCCTCTAGTTAGTTATATTTCTCATAGGCCATTACATTGGGAAGTTAAGTACACCCTACTCCTATACTGAAAACTTACATATAATGCTCAATGTTTTAACAGGCCACATTAAAAATAAAGACAATTATGTTTAAAACATCATTGTGAAAACTCTACAGTGTTGCTGGAACATTTTTTTTATTTAGAAATCTGTTAAATAACAAAAGTATTTCAAACAGAGGGGAAAGGCAAAAAATTGTTCCATGGCATTTGGTATGTCTTTCTGCTGCCCTCAGGTAAGGAAAGATTTTCACTTTTGATGTAATGGAACTAAGATGTCTCCTGAACTGATGGTTTTTGCTGAAATCATAGCATTTGCCAAGCTAACAGAAGTCCTGCAGTCTACTAGATAATGTGTTTTCAAAAGAAAACATCACTTAAAATTTAAATTTCAATGAGTTTATTCCAAAATGATTTAGTGTAGAGTCACACGGGAAAGAAACAGTAAAATGTAATTTGAGATGATAAAAAACTTCAAGGCCCAAATGCCTGTTAGTCACCAATGAAAAGGGAAAAAAAGGCCAAAAATGCCAGCAGGCATACCAGCCCTCTGTACAAAGCTAGAACCAACAGCTACTGCCATCAGCTAAGATTAGTGTGGGAGACAGTTATTTTGTAACAGTATAATGAAAAAAAAAATAAGGCAAAAAGTGAAAGGTAATCTGCAGTATTAAACTGCAGTATTTATGCTACCATCCTGTGAAAGAGGCAGCAGAGAGAGAGAAAAATAGTTATCAAGACATAGTGTTGATGCAGATGCTATCTAAAAAAAACCCATTGTAAAGTAGCTAGCTACCTCACCTCACTACCACTGAAGCTGAACCCTGTAGAGCTCTGCATGTCCTTAGAAGAGTTGCCCAAGAAGGCTTCTTCTAAGCACAGTCCCTAGGTGACATGTTAACCCTGCTTTCCCTCAAGCCATTCTTCACTCTAGCTGCAGACCCTGTGCTGCTTAAGCCATGCTTTTGTGGTCTCTGTAGACCAGCCCTATACTTGAAAAATAAAATACTAGCCCTAGAAGATCATTGCAATACAGTTAAAACCAAGGGAGAAACTAGGATCTAGAAGAGTCCTCCAGTAACACAGTGACCAAAGAGCTGACACAGTCACCATGAAGGGCAAAGAAGGAAGCATGAGGCATCCTTACATCCATAGGTACACTTGCTCAGCTAGAAGCAACAGCTACATGGAGAAATACTTTATGTCAAAGTAGATATCCTCTTGGGACAGTATTTCCTACAGATAATTGACTTCCATATCATCTGCTTTCTTAATGGAAAGGGAAGAAAGAGACAGGATGGAAAAGATGGGCTGCTCGTAGCGTAAGAGGGACCACAGAGACACAGAAAGGCCAAAGAATTGCCTGCAACCTCTTCTATGACTGTCTTGTCTTTCTCCACTAAAGAGAGAGAGATGTGGCCAAATCCATGCCTCCTGAAGTAAGGCAAAAAACTTCAGGGCCTTGGGAGAGGATAAGCAAGGTCCTTGAGGGGTGCAGTAGACATACTCAAGTACCACAGAACCAAACTCGTGCACAAATTCTGAGTAACAGAATGCATTCTGGTTTTAAAACTATATTAAAATATCAACAAAATAGACTTGCATGGTTAGAGGGCTGGGTTTTTTTCTATTTAATGCTGATAAACTGCATGAGGTCTGAAGGAGAAAGGGAAGAAGGGATACTAATGTTTTACTAATTAGAATCCAGCTATTTTAACACCAGAATAAAGCACATCATAATTTCAAGGAGTTTTGTCAGCAAGCATGATTATTTAAGCAAGTTAGTGGAATTCAGGAAGAATATGGGATTTAATTCTTCTTTCAGCTCAATCATATATTGATTTTCTTTAACTTGTCTTTATCAGACATTGTTTAAAAACCCTTTTAGAGGCTAATTTACAAAAAAATACTTTGTGATATGTAAGAGATGATTCTGTTTACTCACTAGAAAGACTTATATTTAGGTGATACAGATGTGCACTTTAGATTTAAGGAGTAAGTTATTGCTTCCACTTTGTGCTATAATCCCTTAAGGAACTGTAGGATGATAATGCAGATAAAAATTTAATATAATAAACTGTACAAAACCTTCTATTTTTTAACAGTAGGGAAAGAAAAGAAGTCTTCCTTAACCTTAAAAAAAAAAGTTTTATTTTTAGCAATAATTTTTGTATTAGATGAAAATGAATTTATATATACAGTTCCTAGCCCAAACTGAGGTGGCTGGTTGCAAAAGATAGATACACTTTATGCACAACTTCTGCTCTCATGGGAATTAATCTAATCCAATCCAAGAGAGCAGAAACTGTGAAAGTGCTGAACGAGCTATTCATTTTTACAGTATGCCTGTAAGGTAGCAAAACAACTTTATCCACATCTTACTGTAACATCATATGGTTATTTAGATGAGAAAAATATCAGACTATCATGGCTTTTTTCTGTTTTAAGACAATTAAGAAGAAAAACATAAATCACAAAGCAAACTGCTTGTTAATAATAAAATGGGTATTCTGGTTTGGAGTGGAAAAGGTGCCTTCAGGCAACACATGTCAGCTACAATACTCACTGAATACTATCAGTTGGAAGGCTTGTAGAAGCAGGTTAGATTGCTAGAAGCAGTGGGTTAAATGTTGGGCAAGCATTGGCTCCTCCTGTATTCTTTACATTCTTGACTATTACTGCACTTTCATCCTTGTGAAATATGCAAGAAATCTTTCTTATGTTTGTATTTTAATGTTTGACAGAGTGATGTTAACAGATGAAATGAATTAAAGTAGCTACTGATGTTCCATGAATGTGTAATCGTAAGCTGTATACAAAAAAAAATCGTGCCATAAGCTTTTGACATAAAGATTTAACATAATATACAGATTTTGGTGTGTTAGTGATCCCAGCTTTTTAAAGGCTGCAATAAGAAAAAGGAAAAAAATTTAGTATCATAGTGTATTAATAACTTGTCTGTGAGTTTTCAAAATATTCTTGTGTGAATTCTGTAAGATGGCAATTTTACCTTATTTTTTTAAACTCTCTGTGTTGTGCATGGATTTGATTAAATTCCTTTTTATTGTATTACAGTATCATATTGCACTTTAACTGACATCCTCTGCAGACAGAAGTGATAAAATATGTGGAATTTGTAGTGTCACTTATGGCATTGTAGATATTTTATTCCAAAAAAAAATAAACTTAACTTTTTTCAGAAACCGTGCAATTATTTTTATGCTATTTTAAGCAATGGACTTAAACCCACAGAAAAGACTACTGGCATCATTGCAAAAAGGGTGAAATATTCAGCAGTAGTTAAGATGCATTACCATTAAATATTTTGGGAGTGAAAAACTTGAAGGAGAAGGAGTTCCATCAGTTGTTACATTATTTAGATTAAACTTCCAAATTCTTTAGCTTCATTAATAAAATACACCCAGAGGTGTTTTCAGGGAGCAGGATGGAGGATGGCAGATGCTGAATTAGGAGTTGGATCTTCCAGTGGTTCCTTTAAAGTGAGTGGACAGAAAAAGATCTCTCCAGAGGACAGGTAGAAAAAACTCATTCTGAAAACTCAAGTGAAGTTACTGTGACAAATGCCTATTGAAATAAATGTTCATATGATGCCATTTAGGCCAGAAATCTCTCACAGTCTCAGCTCAGATGCTTTGGCCTCCCTGCACCAATACGACCAAACCCAAGATCAGTTCACTCGTTTCATAGAATCATAGAATCCTAGAATGGTTTGGGTTGGAAGGGACCTCTGGAGCTCATCTAGTCCAACCCCCCTGCAGTGGCCAGGGACATCCCCAACTAGAGCAGCTTGCCCAGAGCCCTGGCAAGCCTCACCTGCAATGCCTCCAGGGATGGGAACTCAACCACCTCCCTGGG
>VWZO01041627.1:16818-43376 GCA_013396975.1 Bucco capensis
AAGCCGAGCCATACTATACTTACTTGCCTACCTGCAGCTAGCAAAATCTTTCCCAAGCATGGAAACTAGGTGTGTCTTCACCAGTGGCAACAAATACCTAATAAATTCCTAATGAAGACAAGCAATTTGCAGCTTTCACACATTAGTAATTCACCACAGCTGATTGTGCTGCAGCAAGGGTCCAGCTTGCTCTCCAAATTCATGTTGAAATTATGAACTGCCTTATCTTTATTAGGACTTCACCTCACACTGATAATCTCAGTTATCGTATGCTAGTTAAACTGAGTACTGAACATCTTGATTTTTTGGAGAAAACAAGATGTATGAGATAGTTCATCTGTTTACCTGAGGTCTAAATTAGAGCTCATCTGAAAATAAGTCCACTAATGATTACACTGGGAATAGTCTAGTGATCTTTATCATCTTAGTGTTACAAAAGAAGGAAGTTTCTCAAACTTGTATGATGCAAATAACTTATAATAACCCCTAGGAGGAGTAGATTCTGACTTGGGATAGACATTGGGTCTTTATCAAGGGCCACTCTTGGCAAAATTTGCTAACTAGACTATACCATATAAAGATTTTCCAATAAAATAATTCTTTCCTGGTGAGCAAACTGCAGGTTTATATTCTTTTAATAAGTCAATTTGCCTCATTTTCCAAATGAAACATACATATGCAATATTTCTAGAATCTTTTTTTGGTTTGTTTTGGTTTTTAATGAAGATGCTTTTCTACTTCATTACTTTAGAAAATGGGAATTTGAGAGGTTTTTTTAGTGTTGGTTTTGCTTTGCTTTATTTTTATGGCTAGAGTTACAGACCTATGCTGAAGTAAAAGCTGAGTAGAGACAAGATTCTTCAGTTTTGCCTTTATGTAGATGCCTTCAGGTCTCTTTTTTTTCATATGTATATTTATTTACCTGGTAGAAAAACTGAAGTTTCTTGTCACTGCATGCATTTTGCTTGTAATAATTAACTTGAGGCAAAAGCTTATTTAATAATGAAAACCAGTCTAAGGCTTATATAATTATGTTGTTTGGACTGATGGTTGCTTAGAGTTGGTAAGAGTATGAAGTTTGATGCCTGCACTGGTAGTAGTCTGAAATTATTACTATTCAGTAAACACTAAAATGTTTCCTTTTCCCTTCCAAGAGAATAAGGCATGGAATCAAGTCAATTTCTGTGTTGATCTCAGATAAAATTTTCATTTCATATCTGTAGGTATATTCTGACCAAAAGTTTGAAGCTACCCTGGTTTTTTTTCTACCGTACCAAAGCAAAGTAGGCAAGCCAGTCTAAACCTAAAAGAAACAACCACACATAAAACCCCATACACAATAATTATTTAATGGACTTTACGCATATTATTAACTTAGTTTAGTGGTAAAATTCATCCAGTAATTTCCAGTATATAAGTATATGGGTTTTATTCCTACTTCTCATTATGCTTTTTTCTTTGCAACATGTTAATCCGAGAGCTTGGCAGATTGCTTGTATGGAACAGCTAACCAAATCTGGACAAATTTAAGAATGCCAGTGTAGATGAATCAACTTCAATAAAGAGACTACTGATATGAAAAGAATTTACTTGAAAGAATAAATATGAGTAATAAGCAGACAATGTAAATAACTAATAAACCAGAACTGAATACAGAAAATGATGAGACCATGGATTCCAATTAATGTTAGTATCCTAGTATCCTGATTCTAAAAGACAAAGGAAGTAGCTAGGGAAAAGCAAGTACAGGGCAAGGACGGATTGTACTTTCTCTCCTACTTTCCTGGCCTCAACTATTTTTAGTTATGGAATTTCTTGAACCTGGTGTAGTTTATCTATTTAATAACTTCTCCCAAGTACTTACATCACATTTCTAAGCACCTTTACAGTTGTCTGCTTGAGCCCATATTTATCTTTTTAATATAAAACATCCTTTGACAAAAAGTTCAAACAAAACACAATCCCACTTGCTGATGAACCATCTCCTTCTGCTTTAAACTAGATTTATACCAGCTTTATTCATTAGCCCCTAGTTCTTGTCCTGCAAGACACTGTGAATAGGTCTCTCTCTAGCTTCTCCACAACTATCTCATCCCCCAGCCTCTCCTATCTTGTTGTTTTTTGAATCTTTAGTGGTAGAGCTTGACCATATGGCTACCCAGCCACCTCTATTTCAGTTGAAAATCATTCAGTTTAATGATTACTGATGCTGAAGCTATTCTATATCTTGTTGTTTTTTGAATCTTTAGGATTTCTGCTATTGGCCTTCATTCTGCTGCAGTGAGATGAGGAAAAAAACCCACAGTATTCTAGGAGAAGATGAAGCATATATTTATAAAGCAGCATAAACATTTATTTGCTCTTTCTTCCTTTTGTTATACAACTTAACATTCATTTTTGTGCACTGCTGAATGTTAAGCCAATGTTTTGACAGAACTATTTATGACAGAGCCAGTTCACTTGTGAATGGTAAGGACAAAGTTGCAGACTGCCAGTTCACATGTGAAGTTAAGACTGGTTTTCCTCATGTACATCATGGCTTTTATATTTACAATGAACATTTATTCCATAGTCACTTAACATTCTAAGATCTTTTAGCTGTCTTCAAATGCTCTAGTAATAATAATATCATTTATAGTAATAAATAGTAATAATAATATCATTTGAAAACTGTCTCACTTGCTGATAAAATCATTTTCTAAAGAATTTATATATACATTGATGAGCACAGCTGCAGTAGAACTACAGTGGTAACCTCTCTCACTTGTAAGAAAAATAGATTCTTTTTGGGTTATCTTTCATCCAGTAATTTATCAGGAGGATGTTCCCTCTTATACTATGACTACTTAGTTGCCTTAAAAGCCTTTTACCTGGACAAATACAGGTAAACTATCAGCTAGATCACCTTTAGCTACATATTTGCTGATTTCCTTGAAGATCTTCAAGAGGTTTGCAATGCACATCTTGCCTTTAGTGAAGTTATACTGAATCTTCACAAAGGATTGTGTTTATCCAGGAAAAAAGCACTGATAGAAGTTTGTAATACAGGGAAGATAAGAGACAAGGAATTATATATTTGGAAATACCAGAAAAGCTGTAGTCAGGGTGAAGCAGGAGGCAGGAATAGGACCACAATAACTTAATACAAGTGCTGAATGTGTTGAATGTTAAGACAGCCAGTACACACACAAAGAAAACCCAACCTGATTGTGTGATTCAAGAAGATCTTTCAGGCCTGTTAACATGCCAGCACAGTAAATATATCATAGAACCACAGAATGTTAGGGGTTGGATGGGACCTAGAAAGATCATCTAGTCCAATCCCCAGTCACTATTACCAGGCTTGGCCAGGAAAATAACTTCTTGGCAGGATACAGACTCAAAACTGCACCCAAGAAATCCATAAACAAAGGTCAAGTCCAAATTGAACATATCCACAAAGGTTTGTAACTTAGTCACAGATGAAAAACCCTGTAATTTATCTTAATCCTTGCACAGGTGTCTTTTCTAAACATTATTCCATTTGTTCACAAACAGATAAGACTACTGTGGTGAAAACATATTTACTCTTCTAGAAAAAAAAAAAGGCTGATATTGGCAAGTTTGTTTAAATGAGAAATTATCTAGACTATGGAACTCCTGAGAGAACTACAAAATAGATTAAATCTAGCTTCTGGAATAAAGGCAATGAGGAAATAGTTTCAACAAAGCAACAGTGAAACACATGGAGTTATTATATACATCCATATAATACATAAGGACATTATAATTACCATGTCAATCATGGTGGAACATTATCAGAAATAGAAGGGTCTGAATAATGATTATTCCCCAAAAACTGGTCAGATGCCAAAGACAATGCTTCTTAAGATGGATACACAACATAAACATTTTGGAAGAAGAGGACTGAATCAGTCACAAGTGTTTATTGATTGTCTGAAAATCTGTTTACAAGTAGGACATGAAGAATGACTTTTTCTACATAACACACACTGCTATGACTCACAAAGTCTCAGTAAATTTAAATTACACTAGAGTAAAGAAGGTACTATGCCAGAAGAAGCAGCCAAATGTTTTATACCACACAATCTAAAGACTTGGATGACAATCTTAGGTAGGTATTCACAACCAGACTGAGCCAGTGATAAAGACTGAGCCAGATGAGTTAAGTGTTAACAACCTCTAACCTACACAGGTATAATCAGCAGGTTGTCAGAAGTATGCCTTAGGCCTAATGATGAGGACATTATTTGTCTGAAATATTTTAATGGGAAATAGCAGGGGTAGTGTATTATGATATTATCTTTTAAAATTAGTCATGTATAATCATTAAAAAACTTTAGTTTGGGAGATAGATGTGAGGCAGAAACTGGCTCAAAGTCTTCAAGACTGGCATATCTGTACAAGACATTGTCAACCAGAATCTCATTAGAAAAGCTCTGTCTGGAATGTTAGAGTTTTGATCTTACTGCACGTCTGATAGTGCAACACTTAGAAAGAGGAATTAGAAAGTGTAAAAATAAATGGAACACATTCTACTCACCATGATGGTGAATTACAAAATGTAATAGAAAGATTAAGGAGCAAGCCATGACAGCTGGAATGGGAGCAGATGGAAATCCAAAGAAAACCACAGCAATACTGATGCAAGGCTAGGACCCAAAGTGGCATTAAAATTAAGAGCCATTCCTATGCATGGCTGTCACTTAGCATCAGAAAACTCTGAAGAATTTGTTGTGCTTTGCCCTCACAACTGCTTATGAGAATGAAAACACAGTGGTATAAAGAAGATGAGCATGATGGTCCTATTATGATCTCTTTGCTGCATTTGGCATTGCTTGTGTATATTCTAGTTTCCAATGGTTTTGTTTTTATTTTGTGAAAACAGGGGTTTATTTGATACAATATGAATTTCACATAGCTGTACTGTAATTGATCTCATAATAGGGAGAAAGAAGACAATTTTACTTTATTCCTTTCATGTTTTTATTTTGTATGAAAAGGGGAGAAGGGAAGAGGCATAAGCAAAGTTTCACATCTCTCATTACTGATTACTACCCTCTTTTACTATTTCAAGTGGGTGCAAATGATAAGGAAAGGGGTAACATGAAAACTATAAATAAGGATTACAGAGTGCTGGGAGCAGCACTGAAGGGCTCAGGAGCACAGGTAGTTCCAGTCAAAGGAAAAGGGCAGGAAAGGGCAGACAGAATTAGTAAAGTCAATAAATGGTTGAAGGAGTGGTAGGTTTCACAGTTTTGGCTACCTCAACCATAAAGCTCTTTTTTATAAACCTGGTCTGCTGAGGGTTGATGGGGTCTACCTGTCAGAGAAGGGGGAAAGATTCTTTGGCCAGAGGCTGGGCAACTTAGTTAGGAGGGCTTTAAACTAGGGAGGATGGCAGAGGGGATCCTCAGTTCACCCCACACCCATCACATTGATGCCAGAACCACTAACAGATGCTCTGAGCCAGGTAAAGAATTGCAGGCTAATAGGAAAGCATGTGTAAGGGTAGATACAAGCCCTGCCAGTAAGCCTGCTTCAAAGGGAGCACATCTCCAATGCCTCTACGCCAATGCATGAAGCATGGGAAATAAACAAGAGGAGTTACACATGTCCACCTGCCTTCAGGGCTATGATATCATTGGCATCACCGAGACATGGTGGGATTGCTCCTATGACTGGATCGTGGGAATGGCTGGGTACAAACTACTTAGGAAGGACAGGAAGGGCAAATGAGGAAGGAGTGTCACCCTGTACATCAATGACCAGCTGGAGTCCATGGAGCTTCACCTGAGGATGGATGAGGAATCGATAGAGACCCTATGGGTTACAATTAAAGGAAAGTTGTATGGCTAGGCTTTGAGAACGAAGCTCCAGGGAGGGCTCCATCCATGCTCCTCCTCAGTGCCTTTTCCAAGCGCGCTGATAAAAAGAGGATAGCAGATAGCACCCTCGAGCCTGCACTAGGGATTTTTTTAGGTGAGACACAGCATGCGCAGAGCTGGACCCACCCTTTAGTCCTAAGGTTCATCTGCCAGGGCCTAGCAAGCTTGGACGCTGTTCTGGGCTGTATCAAAAGAAGTAGAGGCAGTTGGTGGAAGGAGGTGATTCTCTCCCTCTCCTCTGCACTTGTGAAGCCTCACCTGGGGTACTGTGTCCAGTTCTGGAGTACCCAACATAAGAAGGACATAGAGCTCCTGGAAAGTGTCCAGACGAGAGCAACTAAAATGTTCAGAGGGCTAGAGCTCCTTCCCTATAACAACAGGCTGAGCAAGTTGGGGTTGTTCAGCCTGGAGAGGAGGAGGCTCCAAGGTGACCTTATAGCAGCTTTCTAGTATCTGAAGGGGGCCTCCAAGAAACCTAGGGCAGAGCTTTTTACACAGGTGCATAGAGATAGGACAAGGGGAAATGGTTATAAACTTGAAGAGGCCTCTCTACTCTGTGCTTGTGAGGCCTCACCTGGAGTACTGCATCCAGTTCTGGGCTCCTCAGCATCAAAAAGATGTGGAGCTGTTGGAGCGAGTCCAGAGGAGGCCACAAAGATGATTAAAGGATTGGAGAACCTCCCCTATGAGGATAGGCTGAGACAGTTGGGATTGTTCAGCCTGGAGAAGAGAAGGCTTCCAGGGGATCTTATAGCAGTTTTCCAGTCCCTAAAGGGAGATTATAGGACAGAAGGGGAGAGACTTTTTAAGTGGTCAGACTGTGATAGAACAAGGGGGAATGGATATAAACTGAAGGAGGGGAAATTTAGATTGGAGATTAGAAGGAAGTTCTTTCCCCAGAGAATGATTAGGCACTGGCACAGGTTGCCCAGAGAGGTTGTGGCTGCTCCATCCCTGGCAGTGTTCAAGGCCAGGCTGGATGTGGCCCTGGGTGACCTGGGCTAGTGATTGGCATCCCTGCTCAGTGTGGGGAGGTTGGAACTAGATGATCTTTAGGGTCCCTTCCAACCTGCCCATTCTAGGATTCTAGGTTAGACATTAGAAAAAAATTCTTTCCTGTGAGGGTGGTGAGATGCTGGAACAGATTGCTCAGGGAAGTTGTGGCTGCCCCATCCCTGGCAGTGTTCAAGGCCAGGTTGGAGTTGTCTCTGAGTACTCTGATCTAGTAGAAGGTGTCCCTTCCTCTGCAGGGGGGTTGGAACTAGATGATCTTGAAGGTCCTTTCCAACCCTAGCTACTCTATGATTCTATTATCTCAGGAAACAAGCTGCTACCTTGGTCTTGCTGAGATCTGGAAATTTTCCATGCTAACAGAACACTTTCTGTTCTAGCACTGAAAGAATATTTGTGATTTCTGCATCTAATGCAATAGTTTATTTTAAATCCACCTTTCTGAAATAGGTTTAATTTTGCCATGTCAGATAAAACTGTAACATTAGCCGGGTTTTTCATTCAAATATATTCTGTACAGAAATTATGTGGATCTTAAAAGACCTAGGATAGTTTTTTTTTCTTAATGTACAAATTCATATGATTTTTCTGTGAGTAAGCTAAAGAGTCTGAGTGGTTTAGAACACATTTTCTTTTTTTTTCATGTTGTCATAGCTGTCTTAGACTAAACAAAACTTTTCTATTTTAAAGTAAGGGACTGTGTATTTATTTTTAAGAATTAACAGAGCTTTTAGAATACTTGGTTTTAAGGTCTAATGGGAGATACAAATATTAAGTAAATGTAATAAAAGATAAAGATACCTATTATCTAAGTAAAAACAAGCTACAATAGTTTAGTTATATATTTATATATAGTTATATATTTATCTAAGCACTCAAACATAGCAAAGATGTTAACTGTTTAAAATAATAAACATCCCCATTATTTTATTATCCAACGTATTTCTATTTCCACATATTATTCAGAAGGAATAAGGTTGTCCTGTTTATGCATCTATGTTTCCCCTTCAGTGATGCAACTTTAATAAATCATAACATGAGAGATAAATATTTTTTTTGATCACAGAGTCTCTACTTGGAAGTAGCAGAGTCAAACTCCACGTTGGCTTTAGTGAGGTTCCAAAAAATGGGGTTCAGGAAAACCAGTCAAGTGTTTTGATTGATTTTGTATTTAGTTGGTGTCAATGCTATAATCTGTATTAACAAGGAATTTTAAAGAGGGATTAATACATCTCTTCCTCAGTGGTGTTTGTGCCACCTTTATTGGGACAGCTGTGACCATTTACAAGTCTAATAAATTACTTGTGTTGCATCAAGAGTACATAAATTAAAAGGCAAGTTTATTACCACGTATATTACCTGTACCTCTGTCTACTTATGGTGCAGAATATTGACACATACAGCAGTACCCAGGAAAATCAATCTTATCTAACAATAAATGACTGCAAATATTAAGAATTACTTTATATCGATTAATCTAACCAATTCTATCATCATTCATAGCTTTTGCCTCTCTTTCACATCTTTTCTCTCCTCATGTCACATACCAAAACATTTCCCTGCAAGTTTATCACCCTATTGTAACTTCCTACTAGTTTATGACTTATTGTATACTCTGTAGATGATCACGATCTTGGTTGTCATCTTCGTCATCACTATTATGCATAAGGTTAGATTAATTACAGATCAGCATGAATCAGCAGATACTATGACTGCATATAATGCTATAATATATATGTGTTCTCAAAGGACTTCAATTTACAAGTAAACATTATCCAAGAGTAGTTCCACTGAACAGAAACTGCTTACCTACTTTAAGCATATGACTAAATGTTTGCAAGCTCTGATCTTTAGAAGAGGAATAGCTTTGTGTACTAACTGTAGCTTGAGAAGATCCCTTGAGATTGTTCCCGAGGCAAAAAGTGTTGTGACTTGTTATGGTTACTTGACAAACCAGTCACAGTTTTCCAGTTTATAAATGAGATTGATTTCAAAGTTATTTGAGATTTGGAGATAAAGAAGTATGAAGTCCTACATTTCCCTAATATTCTCATAGTACTTTGGGCATCTGTAATGGCTGTTTTACAAGAATTTAACATAAGAAGAAAAATTTTGCTTCAGAAGTTGTTGTACCACGTTTTTTAAACGTTATGATCCTGTGAAATTTTTTAACCATAAGGACTTAAGGCAAATTCTGTCTGAAGAACTGTAAATCTGGAATCTATTGATTGAAGTCAATGGATATGTGCTGGATTTAAACATCTGCCAATAAGAATAGCTTTGGTTTCACATCTTCAGTCACAATAAGAGACATTTGAAGGAGAAGGCATGATACTCTGCAGGCTTTATTTACATAGTTTTCCTTAAGAATGAGATATTTATGGCTGTTAAGCTGTCAGTTGGAAAAAGAAAGGTCATCTATTCTTACCCTTGCAAAATGAGACAGCTTTGCTGCATAGGATGAACACAAGACTGAATCATGCTTAGAGTATGTTGGGTGTGGCTGAAAAAGAAATAAATATTCTTTACCTTGACAATATTTGTTATTACTTGGGGGCAGGGAGAGGAGGAATGGGCAAATGTGAGTGATTTTATCAGTCAATGGGTGTGTTCCCAGCAAATTAGCTGAGTATGTCAGCTAAGTAGAGTCCTCTATGAACTTTTGGTACCAGAACAGTAGTAGCAAAGACAAACAACAAATAGCTTGATAAGTAATCAGAGGAAATCTCAAAATTATGAGAAATCCCTTAGAACATACAGGTTTGAAAATCCCTAAAATATCCCAGGGAGGGATGTAGTTTTCACAACAACAAGTATTTTTTCCAGGTTCTGGGCAACCAGGTTGCTATGTGCAAAGACAGGTAAATCACATACTTAACCCATCTGTAACTTCCAGGTTATCCACTAAAATCCAGTGCAGTTCAGCAGCTATTTCAGTTCAACATGTATCTCTATTGAATAGGTGAAAGATCACACCAGAGTGTGACAACAACACACAACAGAGTGCAACAGCCTGCTGCTTTTCCTTCCAGGCAACCACTAGCCCTTGTGTTCCTATAGACTGCCCATTCCACTTCAATGGCCTTGCTCCCTGGTTTCCACAGCTTGCTTTTCCTATGACCAAAGACATGCTTCTGGCACTATCTACTCACTCTTCCTCTTACAGTAGTTATCTGAACATGTGGGTTATCTGAGGACTTGTTCTCAAAGAACAGAACTTGAAAAAAATATGAATTACTAAAGGCAATTCTTTACTTCTGAATACCCCTATTCAGAAGTAAAGTTGTTGTCAAGGATCAGGGCTGGGTCAGCCATTAAACAAGTGATAGATGCTCTTTAGTAACCCCTCTCCCTTCATAAAGGGAAAAGAAGGAAGAGAGAGCCAATTATGGACTGGAAAAGAAAACTAAAACAGCTTTAACGAAAATAATAACAATCATCACTGTCACCACTGATGCTGTGGCAGGCATTGGAGAATTGGACCAAACAGCAGGCAGGAATTGGATTCAGGAGCTGTATTCCGGAAGTGAGTAGAGAAATACATGGACTGGGATTCAAGAAGCAGACAGAGTCCCCCTTGGATACCAGCCATCAGCCTGATGATCCCTCAGCTTTATGCTGATATGGCTTATATGGAATGGAATACCTAGTTGGTCAATTTAGGGTCACTTGTCCTACTCCACCCTACAGATGCAACCTTTTACTTTCTGCACCTCCAACATCGTCATCGTGGCTAGGCTTTGCGAACGAAGCTCCAGGGAGGGCTCCATCCACGCTCGTCCTCAGCGCCTTTTCCACGTGCTGATAAAAAGAGGATAGCAGATAGCACCCTCGAGCCTGAGCTATGGATTTTTTTTCAGGTGAGACACAGCATGTGCAGAGCTGGACCCACCCTTTAGTCCTAAGCTTCATCTGCCAGGGCCTAGCAAGCTTGGATGCTGGCAGCCAAGTCCTTAGGATGGAGGTTTAACCTCTTAGCTGGAAGGCCTCACAGGGCTAAAGGAGCTCCATCTGCCCGGGTTTGGAATCAGAGTTGTCCTTCTCCTAGGATGACTGCCAGAAGGCTAATGAGCTCATCCTACCCATGCAAGGATTCTAGGAACATGGGTATCACTCCCCACACTTTCCCGTGGGCAATGAGTTTAATGCTCCCTCTGCTGTGGGCACAGTTATGGCACCAGGGGCCACAGGAGACCACAAGGGATTTTCAGACTGTGCCTGACCTCCAACATAGTGCACACGATTTAGCAGTGACCTTGGTCTGCATACCAATCCTTGATACTAACAGTAAATGTGAAACGTTATCACTAGTAGAAGCAGTCACCATCTTCAAGAACATGCTGTTAATGACAGAAAGCACAGTTATTTGGAATAGATTCAGCTGCAAAATAAAATCACTGCACAGAATTAGTTCTGTTCTAACTCAAGCCAGAAGAGGTGTGCCAGCAATGGGAGTTCTGTTTTGCACAGTCTCAGAGAAGTCCTAGCAGCAAGTAATCCACCTGATGGCAGTTACTTAGGCTCCTGGGGATTTTGATCTAAATATCATTACCGAGCTGTCTAACCAATTCTAAACTGAAAAATTACTCAGATACTAAGAATACTAACATACTAAGAATGTTTGACATATCTTGTAATGTATCTGAAGAATATATTCTGCATGCATCTGTTTGAAATAGGACACTCAGCCCTCTAAGCATTGTTGCAGGCCTGAAAACAGCTTTTTCTCTGTGTCAGGGCTTAACATATGACACACTTGTTGAGATGATACACAGAGCACAAGGCAGGTGCTTGAGTTACAGCTTGTTCTTCCTGATCTCAGGCAAGAACTGAAAGCTCTTAAAAGTTTGTCTCTCTAACTTAACTTTCCTTATTAGCACACTTTTATATTTTGTATTTGTCTCTGCCAGTAAACACTTCTTATCATGACTCCTAGCAATAAATTACCTTGTGAGCTGGGATATTTGGGATGGATTTTAAAGTGGATGCTGCCTTTTACCCACTTGACCACAGATAACTTTCAGCCCACATAATGAGCATGTCCCAGAAAAATGACTGCAGGCCAAAATTCAGACATGATGCTTTTCAGCTGAATTTCCATCATTTAGTTCCTCTGTGAAGCTTCTTACTTCTCATGTGAGAAAGCATAAGGTCATGTGTGAGGGGAAACTCAGGCTAATGTGACTTCAAATCTCTCATTTCCTTTAGTCTCTTGCTCCCAACAAACACTGACAGGTCATATGAAATCCCCCAGATGTCTTCCTGGAGAACTCTGGCCACACATTGCAGCAGAACTGAACATTTCCAATTATCTTCTTATTCTTTCTTATTCTTAATTCTTTTTAAGGACACATGCACACATACAAACAAAACAAACAAAAAAATACAGACTAAACCTTGTGTTCCAATCAACTTTGATACTTTTATCCAATGAAAAATAATTTCTTCTGGAGAGCAAAAAGTCTTTTTCAGGGACCTAGTTCACACTCTACTTCCCACTCTGGCACCCAGAATAAGATTTAGTCAGGTGATAAAGCATGATCAAAGATGTTTAAAGTTCCAAGGTTTTCCATTTCAAAACATCACAAGTAACTTTCTGTTGAATTTACTTTTACATTTTCAAACTATGTATAGAAGGTTATTAAAACAACTACAAATATGACTGAGTTCTCAGACAAAAGTAGGACAACGGAAAATACTTTTAATGTACTTCATTTTTAGTATGACATTCCATGGAAACAAGACTTAATGGGAATGTGTTGCTGTGTATTTTTTTCTCTTTGTTTTCTCCTGATAGCTCTTGAACAATTTGGTAGATTTTAAAGAAAGCTTGTAGAAGGGTGTAGGTGCTTTCCATGAAAACAGATGGCCAGAGTCAGCTTGTACACTATTAAATATGAACAAATCCTCATGGAAGAAGCATCTTGCAAACATGCCTACTATAGGGAAAGGTCCTGTCATTTGTAGAAACTAAAATAAGTTAAAGGCACACATTTCTAGCCAAAAGCCTTGTGATCATTGAGCTATCTGGACCAAGAAACCACAATATTTGTGAGAGAAATGAAAAATATCTACCAATTTTTTGGTGAAAAAAAGGCTTTTTGAAAATAAGCTATTCCTTGCTGGGCAAATCATGCACAATTACTTGCTGTCACTCTACAAATCAAGTTGGTCCTCATCAAAATCTAAATTTATGTTGCTTCTTTAAGCATTGGGTTATGCCCAAGGTAATGTTTGTTGAGTTGCTTCACTGGATTGTAAATCATCTAGGGCAAGGACCAAGTTAAATTTTAGAAAGTGCTATTCAACTCTGAGTTACAAAACAATTACTAAGACCTCAATGATATGTTAATTCAGGAAAAGCTGGTAACTAAAAAGCCTTAACCTTTATTTTCTTCCAGAAAAGCATTTTATTTTCTTTATTTACCTATACTATTATCAATAAACCTTATCTTAGCTTTTCTTTATGCCAAGTGTTTGCCCCTCTATTTCTGTTCTCAACAGAAGTGAAGATATCTTTGCAAAAGCCTTCAATAGCTGCATTTTTTCCCCTCAGGGTAAAGCTGTCATCAGAGCAGAGGTTTCACCTGAAAGGAAAACATTACAATAAATAACAGTATATCTCATATTAGTCTACTACATACAAAAGAGGTGCTTTTAAGTTCATAATCCCTAATGTTATTCTGCAATATCAATCTTTCATGAGTGACAGTCAAAAGTAAATAATCTATTAAGTGATGCAATTTTCAAAGCCTCTTTCTCTTGTCAAATGTCACAAGAAAGCTTGATGGCAGCTTGTATAGTTGGTACCTCACAAAATCACTGTTCACAAAAATAATTGGCTGTTTAAAAGAAAAATTACCTATTATCTATAAATACCAATGAAACTCTGAGTTCCAGTGAACTTATGGTCAAGTCTGTGGGTGACTAGAAGGGACTATAAAGATAATTTGCAAAGATCTGATACATATGGCAAATCCATAGCAGATCAAGTAAATGCTGCATCAAGTCAGCAACTTACTCTTGCATCAGAATACATCAGAGTACAGCAGAATTCAACTTCTATCAGCTAAATTTTGGTAGTTTAATGGGAACATGTATTGGGAATAGGTGCTGGGAAGAAAGCTTGGCAGAGAGTCTTTACGCCTGAACCCTTGCTAATAAAGGCAACACAACATGGATTAATTTGGTAAATCACATTTAAAGGGGAAAAAAAAGCTGGTGCTTGAGAAATACCCCTGCAGGGCTCAACAATCTGCTTCCTTTGGGCTATCCATCCTCACTCAGAGATGTAATTCCCTTTGCTTCAGGGGCAGGTGTGCACAGGTCATCCTTGCAGGATGGTTGTGTATACTTGAAGAATACTTTATTAATATTTAGCAATATTTTTTTCAACAGCCAGTCCAAGTTTTTTCAGGGTCAGCCCATACCTATTTGTTCTTGTGCCAACATTGTTCTCTAAGTTAAACAGATCTGTTCCCTTGTGGTGTTTATCCCTGAGGAGAGCAATCTTATCCCCTCTCAGCCTTCCTTTTGTAAAGTCAAACAAGTCACACCCTTCCATCTCCTCTCATTAATCAGGTTTTCCATTCCTCTTGTCATCCTAGTAGCCTTCTCAAAATTGAACTAGTTTCAGTTCATATATTTGCATGTCTGCAAACCTGGAATTTTGACTCTCCCAGATGACTTCACCTCAAGGTCTAACACCACTGACCTGCTCCTTGGATCTCCTAGAATTCTTCTGGTGGGGAATTTTCAAAGTCCTTTTTCATAACTACCCCCATTAACAATTTACACCCATGTCTTGTATTTCTCCTCCTTAAATATTTCCAAGAAGATGCATACTTACAGTTCCCAGATCATAAAACTTGGTGCACCAAATTTCTTCTGGACAGATCCAACAGTAGCAAGAGACATGCATGCATGTGTAAGCACAGTTGAAGATGAAAGTATGGAATGAACTTGCTAAATCTTCTTATTTAACCACAAGAAGATTAAGTATGCTTTCTCATACAATAACAGGCATTTAGAGAGAGATAGAGAAAAAAAAAACAACAAACTTAGCAGCATTCAAGTGTAAAGAAATATAAACAAATCATGTAAATGCACAGTGGCTAGATTCTTTTTCCTGGTCAAATGTTTTAAGTTTGGTAGAGTTTTTGTTGAATATGGTGAAATTATTAAACATTCTGCATGCTTTCATACCTTAGAAATAAGGAAAAGATGAAAAGCAATACAATTTTTACTTCCCAGAATGTGGACATAAGAATAGCAAGCACCAGCCTGTGTGGAAAAGGCTGTTTGAGGTTAAAGTGATGAAAAACTACTTCACAACTTGCTATCTATTTGTATCTCCCACCTCCTAAGTGAACATCCTTAGCAGTGGAAGGTGTACATAAACTATCCTTGCAAACAATAGTCATCAAAACACTACAGTGAAAAGGGAATCAAAGTGCCTCATTTCTGTATTGAATGTCCCAGTGACCAAAGAGACTCATCATCCTTCTTCCTGTGTTTTGGGTCTCACACTTTGCTTTCTGCAGTTTCCATAAGACAGACCATAACAGGAGTAAAGACACCCAGGTAGTCAAGCTGCTCTTTCAGGAGATAAAGGACATTATTTCAAACTCTCTCAGACTGAGTGGAACACCAGACTGTAGTGCAATTGATTATGAATCTATGTTTCAATACCCTAGCCACCTGGCTGAAGGAAATATGATCTTCCACTGGTTATGTGAATACACTCCTTCCTTTCTTTTGCTTGGGAAGCACTCCTTTGGAAAAAGTGTTTTGCTAAGAAGTTGGGGAGGAAAGTAAGAATCAAGCTCATTTCAGTACAGCAAGCAACAAAAACATATTTTGATTTAACTGATTACTTTTGGTTTTTGTTTGACTTTTCTAGTTCAGCAACTAAAACAGGGAACTTAACATTTTGCTTCCTTTTCCATATCTTAGTCACCAGAACTTCTTGCAGCTGCATATTTTGACACTTTAACAGAAACTTTCAGGTCTGCCCACAGCTGAGAAATGACTCTCTCACTTGGAAGCACTGTCTGACTCATGGGGATGCATAACTGCTTTTTAAAAGGGAACTCCAAGCTCAAGTCTGAGATAAGTTTTCCCTTTACTTTTTAGATCAGGCACCATGACTTTTTAGATCCTTACACATATAAAAGGAAAATAATCATTCAGCAGAACCTTACATCATAATCTTCATTGCTATCACTGGGGAATACTGACCTATTGATCTGACTCTGTATAGGATTTTGTTATTACCTATTACAGAGTTATACCTCAGGTGCTGCCTTCCACTCTCAAAGACTGCAGCTTATCAGTTAGGATTTACCCAAACCCAGCAATTTAAAACCCAGACGACTGTGTTTCTTTGTGCATGCATGCACATTTAAGGGCAAAATATATACCAGTTAAGGATGACTGATTTTGACAGTTTATACTAGATGAAGTTTACACTTAAGTCTCCCAGATCAAATCCTGCATCTTTTCTTCAGTTTTTTCACATCACTGAAGAAGTATTCTGCATTAACATCAACCAGACTTTCAGTGTTCACCATGGCTTCTTGTTCAAAACCCTTTTGTTCAGAACTGTCACATCAATGTGTCTAGCTTCTGTGATCTGCAACGTTTCAGTCCCTTTGATTGTTGCCCCAAACGTGTCTTCTAGCATTAGACCTCCCCCCAAAAAAGGCACTTCTAACTTCCTCAAAGAAGGCCACTGCTATCTCTTTTGAAATGTTCCTTATGAACATTTTCTCAAGCAGCAAGAACTGCATTTATAATTTTAGACAGTTTAGTTCCTGTTACTTTCTGTAAAGATCTGTCCTTTGTCCTAACTTAGAGAATGTGCTTTAGTAAGCAAGTAGATTTGGCTAGAGATGCAAAGGTGAAGTCATTTCAATCTTTTAAGAACATGGGGTATATATGATTTTAAATTCTTAACTATGCTACAGAGCAACGCCAGCCTGTCAAAGTAGTGCCTAAATTTGTATTAACAGAAAGTTTACATTCCATAAAAACTGTTTCACAAAATTAATTTTCTTCAGACCAAATTATTCCTTTGATTTTCATAAGAGTTTTCATTCAACAGTGATTTTGTAGTTGGTTTTAATGATAATTGGGGGGGTTTGAGGATTTCAATTTCCTGAAACATTTTTATTTTCATTTTCACAATTAGATGGTATCTGGAAGATATCTGTCAAGGGTTTTTGGACTTTTTTTCCCCACTTGCATTGGTACTGTCTAATGAAAGAAAGGAAATAGCAACTGATGGATTGGTGTTTTGGCTCATGAAAGCACAAAAACATCAGTTTGCTAGAAGAGCAAATAATATGACTCACTTTGGTTTTAAAGCAACGTCATCCACCAGGAAAATAGGTCTTCATACATTTCAAGGAAACTCTAATTTGTTATGCTAGGAGTTTTAATTTTGCACTGTCTATGGAGTTTTACTGTCATGTTCTAGAACCCCAGCAGAAGCTTCTGAGGATTGCTCATTTGTAACACTGAGCTTTTTTCATAGACACCATTGCAGATGTGTTCATCTGTTCACCTGCTAAAGTGTCCTTTTTGGAGCTGTTCTCTTTGCTATATGTTTTTATTATTTGATCTGAGAGGTAGTACCATCCTACAGACAGTTGTCTACATGGTAGATGATCAGTTGTACTCTGCCAACAACATCTCTTTACAGTAGTGTTCTTCTCATGGCACTAGAGAGCCTGGCAAGTGCCCTTTTGAACATAAAGCCTATAAGGAAGCTCACCAGAGGCAGCAGCAGCAACAAAGCATCTAATGTCTCTGTTATTCCCAAGAAGAAAACATAACTGTGGTCAGCATCCACACACATTACGTGGCCAAGTTCATAGCTCCAGGATATTTTTCCTGCCTCTGAAAAGACTTGCTAAACTCTGTTGGAATGAGCTGGTGAAATCATGAGAAGCAACAGTACGTGTTACATTCAAATTGCTAGCAGCCACAGTGCTTGTCTCCTTTTCACCTGAAGTAACCTTTTGGGCCATATTTGTTCTGTGATTGTTTTTAATTTGTTTTATCATGCTTAATGTCCCCACTTTTTGGGGATCACAGCCAAAATATTTGCACAGCCAGCAAATGACCATTGTGTTGCTCAATAGTGTTGGGCTCAAAAGCTGACAGAATTTAATGTGGAGGTGCTCCTCATCAATTAATATGTCACCTAATCTCCTAGTAGAGAACTCCTCTAGTTAGGTGCTGTGAAAATAAACCACATTCTTGCCAGAACCGAAAGCAGACCACTGTTACAGAACTTATTGGTAGCCTCTGGGAAATGGCCACCAAGATTTGAGACTTTGGGGAAGTTATCTCAGATGATCCTGAGCACAAAATGGATCGTTGGCCAAACTCGAACATAGGAAGTTCCATCTGAACATAAGGAAAAACTTCCTTACTTTGAGGGGGACAGAGCACTCGAACAGGCTGCCTAAAGAGGTTGTGGAGTTGTCTTCTCTGGAAATATTTAAAATCTGCCTGAACACAATCCTGTGCTACCTGCTGCAGGTGAACCTGCTTTAGCAGGTGGGTTAAACTAGATGATATCCAGAGGTCCTTTCCAACCTCTACTGTTCTGTTATTCTGTGATCCTAGACTGATTAGAGGTGCTCTTCTTCTTCCACACCAATGTTCTCAGATTGACAGGCTGTGCCTCAAGGTCAGAGTTTGGCTGAGGCTAATTCATATTCACTGGTTCTTGGGATTCTTGTTGCAAAACGTCCAGATTAGCTGTTCTAACTGGCAAGCTTCCAGAAGCAGGGGATTTCATTCTCCTCCTGAAGCACTGCTCAGAGAAATGCTGCCTGTGAACAGACTGTACTGCTATTCCAAGAACCATGAAGACAGCTTGTGGCTTTGGGAATAGTGAGGTTGCCAGATTAAGCAGCAATATTACATTACCAGAGATAGTTCTCTTTCTTTCTTGATATTAGGACAAGGGGCAATGGTTTTGAATTGGAGAGGAGTAGATTTAAACTGGACATTAGGAAGAAGTTCCTCCCCACAAGGGTGGTGGAACACTGGCCCAGGTTGCCCAGGGAGGTGGTTGAGTTCCCATCCCTGGAGGCATTGCAGGTGAGGCTTGCCAGGGCTCTGGGCAAGCTGCTCTAGTTGGGGATGTCCCTGGCCACTGCAGGGGGGTTGGACTAGATGAGCTCCAGAGGTCCCTTCCAACCCAAACCAGTCTAAGATTCTATGATTCTAATCCACTTTTTCATCATTCAGGAAGTAACTTATGTATGCAATCAGTCAACTCTTCTAGAGAATCCTCCTGAGTGACTGCAGCTTCTACTTCTGTTCCTCTGGGCAGTCTTTTCCCTGGACCACTGTAAACAAGCACAGTTTCAAATAGACAAACTTACAACTACAGTAAGGGGTAGAGTTGACAGACTTCAAGTGTTCTTTCAGCTAGCTGCAATGAACCACGTAATATCATCAGAAACTGTGCTTGTTGGACCAACTTTAGCAAAATCTTCTTGCAAAATGTAGAATATACTCATAAAAACTCAGAGATCTGATCTTCAGAGTATTCCTTGCCTGAAAAAAACCATCGGGGTGATACAATGGTGTTAGGATTTAGGAAGAAACTGAGGAGATAAAATCTTGCTAAAGACACATAAGTGAATAACCATTTGATTGCATTCATGCAGTAAAAAATCTATATTGCAACTATTTGCGTATTGCCACCATAGACAAATTAAATGCTAGTAATGAATCCATTAAGTAAACAGAAATTATGTGCCAAAGGCAACATTTTTTTTTAAATCTTCCATCTTCCAAATATAAATATTTCTTAGAGTCATCCTGAGTTAATAATTCATTTCATACTCTCTATTTGTAAACATCCTGGTATGACATAAAAATATTTAAATTCTTTTTTATTTATCACTTGATATAATTCTGTGGCTAGGATGTCTTTAGCATGAGTTGCTCTGAGGTGAGAAAGCACTAGGCTTAATCTAACATTACTTCACAATGGATTGAGGATTAATCATTTATGTGATCTCAAACATTTCACACTATCATGAACTCATTAACTCCTTGTCCCCACCTATACATATGTATGACACAGACACACATGCACATATATCCTCTGTCACCTCAACATCATTCATAGATCTCAGGATTGTTAAGACTACCAACAGGATATGACAATCTTTATGCCACAAAGTCATTTACTTACAGGAAATGTCTCCTGGCTCCACTAGGGCATATTTGTGTCTCAGGGTTATGTTTACCACTGTTCCAGAAAATCTTGCTTTCTTGAATGCTTTATGTGGTATCTGTCAATGGGTATCTAAGATTCCTTAAAGCTTCTAAAATTATGTGGATGACTATATTTGAGCATCAGAATCCTTCCCATTTTTGTCTCTAAAGTGAAGCAAAGGGTGTATAACACAGTAGAGTGCATGTAAAACAATTATTTCAACACTTGAAGCAATAACTATTTTCATGCTTTCTGTCCAGAATTCTTCTGGAACAGAAAATAGTCTGAGAGTCAGTATATTGACCTTCTTTATTAGTGCATGTAGACATAAAACATTACATGCTTTCTATTGTCTCTGAACCAAAGGAATCGTCGTGGCTAGGCTTGGTGAACGAAGCTCCAGGGAGGGCTCCATCCACACTCCTCCTCAGCGCCTTTTCCAAGTGCTGATAAAAAGAGGATAGCAGATAGCACCCTCGAGCCTGCACTAGGGATTTCTTTTAGGTGAGACACAGCATGCACAGAGCTGGACCCACCCTTTAGTCCTAAGGTTCATCTGCCAGGGCCTAGCAAGCTTGGACGCTGGCAGCCAAGTCCTTAGGACGGGAACCAAAGGAATAAAATAGTCATAAAGGGTATATCTCCATTTTTGTTGACTGTTGTTTATTTGCCAGTGACCATACTAAAGAAAATTTATTAAACATATGAAGTAAGTTCTTACACTCTGAATACAAAGTTGACATTTTCTGATATATTTGTATAGGCTACTTTATTAGACATCAGGGCATGAGAAATTAATCTGCTTTTCTTTAGAAATTCAGAAGAAACAGAAGTTTAATTGCAACTTCCCTATCACAGGATACTCCAGTTGTAGTTCACCTCTATTGAGTTACTAAATCGTGTTTACCACATAGTGTGTGTTTATTTCCTTTTCACATTTTCTGTATAGGCACAGTCTGAAAATCCCTTGTGTTCTCCTGTGGCCCCTGGTGCCATAACTGTGCCCACAGCAGAGGGAGCATTAAACTCATTGCCCACGGGAAAGTGTGGGGAGTGATACCCATGTTCCTAGAATCCTTGTATGGGTAGGATGAGCTCATTAGCCTTCTGGCAGTCATCCTAGGAGAGGGACAACTCTGATTAGGGTAACTGAACAGCAACAATCCCAAATAAGAATTCAATAGGCTCACAGATCTACTTTACTTCTGCATTTATTCCTCTTATTTTATTCTTTTCTCACCCTGAACACTATTTTAGCAATATCTAGATATAATAATTCATCCCTAGTTATGACAAGATAGATTTTCGAATCGGAGTTGATAATTTCAGGAGTTGTTTTATTCCTCACAGGATGGGAAAGCAGTCTCTGCACGGTATTATTTAGTTTAGGGTTTAAAGGAATCCTGTTGGTTAATAGTTTAAATTAAAAGCCTCAAAACAAATAAACACAAAAATACCTCACATAAGCCTGGCTGTTTCTGCAGCTATATAAAATAATCAGTTACTTTAAAATACACAGGCATTCTTCCAGAAGCACTACTTAAATTGCTCTAGTTTTGAAAAGAAGGGCAGTCCCTCATACCAAAAGCAGTATCACTGTGCAGCCTCATAGAGTTGTCATTAAGACACTTGTCAAGGTTTAGGGCTGGGACAACCACTAATCCAGTGACAGATATTCTTTATTACTCCCATTTCCCCGACTCCAGTAAGGAAAAGGGGAATGAACAGAGAAAGAGAGATTTATGGATTAGAAATGAAAACTTAAACTACTCTAATGAAAAGAATAGCAATGAAATGAAATATATACACAAATATATATAAACCCAATACCAAACCCAAACAGGCCTTGATGGCAACTATGTCACCAACACCACTGATACTGTAGCAGAAGGACTCAGCAGCAGAGGGGAATCAGACTCAGGAGCTGGATCCTGGAACTGGATTCAGGAAATCTTGGATTGAGATGGAAGGAAGAACAGAGTCCTGCAACAGCAGAGCTGGGCTTCTGATTCTCACAAGGACAATTACCAGTCCACCAGCCCAGATAGCTCAACCTTCAGGGATGGTTGAAGCCCCAACCTCTCCTCTTTTTGTATTTGCTATAGATTAGGTGCTAAATAGCTTAATCATTCACCTACTTTGCTTGGGCCTTCAACTTTATGTAAGAGACTCCAAGGCCCATGCTTGGTATGGAATTTTCAGGGACTGCCCCTTGGTTTAATACTGATTAGTACATATACAGAATGGAATACCTTATTGTTTAGTTGAAGTCATAACTCAAAGCAGGACACCACTTCCTAGGGAGATGTGGATTTCAGTGCATTCAGCCATTCCACAAAATAGAGGACAGATAATTTCTCCTGCCTACCTAGTACATTGAAAGAAAGTGACCAAAGCAACTACATTTTATCTGAAGTTAGTGTGAAATAGAATAGATAAAGACTTGGGCATAGAAATGTTGATTTTCAGACTAGTGATTAGGTTTAAGTTTCAAACACCTACCAATCTTACATAGTCCCTAACACTGTTCAGCAGAGCTTTTGAGAATAAGTGTTGGATGTAAAGCATCTACAGATCCACTTTTGCCACTTGACTGTTTTTGTGGATCTTGGCTCAAAACTCCCTGAGCCTTGTTTTCCACTAGAATGATTCTAGTACTGGGAGAAATGGTAGGAGGCTAGCATGGGAAAGTTACTACTACCTTTGACCCCCCCATGGTATCTGTAGTCAGGCATGCCAGGAATACCTTGGTGCTAATAGCACTGCTTCAGGAGGATTGCTTGCTTATTAATAATATTTATTGAAAGATGTAGGGCAAAAGGCTAGTATAGATACATCTCTGGTTGTTTAGGCTGATGATTGGTTCTCAGAGCAATAGAAGGAAGATATGCAATGAATTTGTGCTATAAATACAAAGTGTTAAGCAAAGTGTTTTCCCAGTTACTGATATTTTCTTCAACTTTGCTGATTACTCCATCTCCCTCCCTTTTGACTTGGCTATGTTAACTCTGCCTGTTTAGTCATATACCGAAGTGAATCAGCATGAAATAACTGATGTGTGTCTTAGATTCGTTGGATTACATTTAGTCATGCAATATTTGATTTTTCTTGATTCCTGTTGTATGATTTTGGATTTGCATGTAGTTACTCTCTAAATTTTTGGACAACTTTGTTGGCTGTTTCTATATCCTGCATTGAACTTTTTCTGCTCTGGATGCCAGATGGAGTTAGTAACTTAGTGCTAGAGCCCAGAAACTAAAGGCCAAAACAGAGATGGAAAAGAAGTCTAGAAGGCAATCTCAATACTTTGAGCAAACAAATGCTGCAAAAAAAAAAAAAGACTTCAGAAAAACTGCCAAAAAACCCCTGAAGGCTCCAGCATAGCAGTACATTTGCACTTATTAGCCACCTCTGATACAAAATATAGCATTGACTTTGGTGCCTTTTACCTGCAAAGCCTCTACACAACCTATTTCAGGAGAATATATGTATAGACCCTACAGAAGATACACATGAATTAAATAAAAAGCCATAACCAGGTTTTCTTGTAAAAGCAAAAAGTCCAAAATAAAAGAAATGTATTCAGGAATAGACTATCCAATGGTAATAAAAGGCATTTTGCTGTCTCCTTTATGAAGAATATTCATTGTTTGCTGTAATTTAAGTAGGTCAATAGGCATTATGGAGGCAGAGAATATTTTTAGCCTATTTTTTAATGTCTTGTAACTCTGTAACTTGTGAAAATAATACATGTATGGAAGTCTGTTCCAACTGGTGTTATTCTCTTCCTCCATGCCCTATAAAATAGCATTTGTCTGTTGTTTTAAATCATAAATTCTGTGGTTGAATTGTCTTTAGTCTGTGGAATCATGATCATATCAGATTCTTAGTCTTTGGTAGTGTAAGAGCCTCTAAATACCTTCATCTTGTCTGAAATTGATTTAAAATCACATAGAAAGTGGATTTATATGCTTGACCTTAATCTCACGAAATCCAGGAGAAAAAGCAAAAGCTCTTATTGTAAAAGTGCTAAAAATATTACATATAAAAATTTCTTCTCATTTAAATGAGTGGGTTTTTTAAGGTATAGCATCACATAACTTCACTAGAAAGCACTTTTGAGATACATATATATGCTTTTCTTGGCACTGAACCCTATTAGCCCCACCTAATGTCACCAAAGCCAGGAAGAAAAACATAAACTCACTCTGTAAATACTGTTGCCAGGTTGTACCAGTTTGGGGAGTTTCTAATGGGCTAATTTATCTTTCAAATAGAAATTAGTGATATGTAGAACCAGACTATTTCCTAGCTATAGAAAAGTATGCAGGCTATGTATCTATGTTCACACACACAAGTACATTTTGATTATTGAATGCATATTGATATAGAGAGGACAGAATGGAATATGCTTAAATTAAGTCTAAAAAGTTCAAATATTCTTCATAAATAACCTGTTTTCTCTTGAAAAAATGTTCTCAAAAAATGTGTGAAATAGATTTAACTTAATAGACATTATAATACTGCCATAATACCAAAACCATGACTGTACTCATTGTGAACAAAGAGCTACATATTCTAAAATCCTGTCTTTGATGGTAACCAGAACAGAACACATATATATTGTCATTCTTAGTCAATTTGCTATCTCATAGAATTATAGAATCATTCAGGTTGGGAAAGGCCCTTGGGATTTTCAAGTCCAACCATTAACCCTACTCTACAAAGTTCACCTCTAAACCATATCACCCAACACCACATCTAAACAACCCTTACACACATCCAGGGATGGTGCTTCCATCACCTCCCTGGGCAGCCTATACCAGTGTTTGGTATCTAACCTTCAGTGATGGTAATTGGATGTCTAATTTTGGTTGATCATCTTTTTGAGCCCATGGAAAGTTACATGGCATCCTATAGCAATGGGTTCCACAGTCTGTGTTGTGCATACTGCCATGATTCCACCACCATTAACATCTCTCTTTTAAATAGCCAAATATTCCTTTCTAGTTAGACAGTGATGCTGAGAAGAAGTGCTGGAGCCAAAAGAACAGACACCCCAAGCATAGAGTTCAGCCCTATGGGGTGCTTAACATTCTTACTGACATGCTCTAAGCTGCTCAGCAGAGAAGTTTCCCCTTTAGATTATCCACCTCATCCTCTCCATGAGCTGTATGGAAAGCTTACGTATAGAATGCCTCACTGACACGATGTCAATCAACCAGCTGGGACTAGGTGTTTCATATCTTGGCACTGCTTTGTTTACTTGGAGGTGGTTGAACAACTGTTCTGTATTTTGGTCTTTAACTGTAGATTAACACCTATGAGATAAGTACATACGCACAACAATGCCAACTGGCACCATGAGCCTGAGAAAAAGTTCTGTTGATGTGGACTTCTTTAATTCAGTGCTGGATTATGGATATCTTCAGATCGCCAGAACACTTTAATTAAACTCTGTTGAAGACTTCTGCTGCAATACTGTAAATTGCTTTATAGATTTTGCTGTCTCAGCTGCTTAAAAAATGGATTACGTAATTCCTTACATCTAGGCTGTGATTCACAAGCCAACACAAAATTTGCCTGCAAAACTGGGAGGATGATGTTTTTATTATGTCCTGGTATATCTAATGAATGTTTGTACAGCACACGCTTCAGTATCTCGCGGGAGCTTCATGATTTAAAGCAAAAGAAAAGACAATAATTAGAAGGTGTTAAAAATTAGGGAGGGGGAGATTGAATAGATGGTTTCACTCACAGGAATGCAGTCTAGCAGTATTATCTTTATTTATTCTCTAGGCAGAAAATCAGTCTAAATTCATTTGTCCAAGATGACTTAAAAACCCCTGACTAGAATGACAGAGAATTTGAATTTGCAGCCAACCAATGAGGAAGATGAATCATCTGGCTTGGAGGCATTCCCAAGATTAAGGAAGCCCAAGGCCACCATCCAAACATCATCTATCAAAAAAAAGAGAGGAGTCATTGTTATAGGTGACTCCCTCCTGAAGGGCACAGAAGGCCCTATATGCAGACCTGACCCACTTCAAAGGGAAGTTTGCTGTCTCCCTGGGGACCCAGTTAAGGATGTGGTAAGAAAGCTTCCTGCCCTCCTACAACCTACAGATTATTATCCATTGTTGACTTTTCAGGTGGGAAATGATGATCTTGAAAAAAGGAAAGTGAAGACTGTCAAGAGAGATTTTAGGGCCTTGGGTCAACTGATCAAGGGAGTGGGAGCACAGGTAGTTTTTTCTTCTATCCCCTCTGTTGCAGGGGCCAAGCCAGAAAGGCTGAGGAGGATCCATCGGATCAATTCTTGGCTTCAAGCCTGGTGCCATCAGCAGGACTTTGGGTTTTTTGACCATGGGTCAACTTACAGGATGCCAGGCCTACTGGCAGCAGATGGG
>VWZO01041627.1:43610-70094 GCA_013396975.1 Bucco capensis
CCAGCAAGATCCTGAAAGGAGTGGAGCATGTGCCCTAGGAGGACAGGCTGAGAGAGCTGGGTCTCTTCAGCCTGGACAAGAGGAGACTGAGAGGAGACCTCAGCAATGCTTAGAAATATGGGAAGGGTGAGTGTGAGGAGGAGAGAGCCAGGCTCTGCTCCATGGCATCCAATGGTAGGACAAGAGGGAATGGGAGCAAGTTGGACCACAGGAGGTTTAGTATTAAGCTGAGGAGGAACTTGTTTGCAGTTCATGTGCCAGAGCACTGGCCCAGGCTGCCCAGGAGCCTGTGGAGTCTCCTTGTCTGGAGCCATTGCAGAGCTGCCTGGACACATTGCTGTGTGAGCTGGTCTAGGTGATCCTGCTCTGGCAGGGGGGTTGCACTAGATGATCTTTCTAGGGCCCTTCCAAACCCTGACATCCTGTGATTCTGTGATTTTAGGTTTAATGCCCCAACAAAACTATGTCAGGAGGTTTAGAGTTTCATAACATAGTCAAAAGTATAATTTTTCCAGTAGCAAGAAAGTCTTTGAGATGTCTTTAATTCTGAAAATGGATAAGCTTATTTCTGCAAATTTGAATAGCAGAAATATAAATTGGAGGGGAGATATCAAATTATATATATAGTCTTAGATGGATGTAGTTACTAGTAAGATTTTCAGATATCCTAGAATATAATGGCCAACTTGAACTTAGCTTTCTAATTACATTGAGGATTTTGGTTTCTTCCTAGTGGTAGTATGAAATAAGCACTATTACATAAACTGGAACTAATTTTCAGCAAATGAATGAAGCAAGTGAAGATGATGTCTCCACATAGACTTGTACTAAACAATTTGATTACAGCTTTTAATATGGACAGAAGGATGAATGTGGCTGCATTCTTAAAAGAATAAAAGTGATTATAGCAGCATAACAGGCTCCTTTTACCAAGCTGCATAGATGAGTTCCTTAAAAGCCTGCATGTTTGTTTGGAAGCCAGGATACACCTAAGGATCTCAGCTAGAAAGCCCATAATACATTATTCTCAATTGACTAGCAAATGCAGTTTATTTTGTAGTTGTAAACATTTTAAATGATCAAAAATAATATCCAGTAAATTACTGTAAACTTCTAATAGTTAAAATACTTCACAAGCATGCTACTGACTTGAATTGTTAGTATCAGCTATGGTCTTCCCTTTGACATAGAACTCCTTTATTACAATTTTGTATAGATTTCTTTAAATAACTGCTTTTATTTTTATTATCTACATGTAAGGTTATATTAGCCATGCCTGAAGTAAAGGTTTATGAGTTGGTTTTGTATTTTCACCAACTAATATCATCATTTACATTCTTTTTAAGAAATTAAGAACTTGATTCTGGCAGTTTTTGTTGTTGCTGTTATTCTGTTTCTGATTCAATTTATGTACTTCATAACACTAATTATAACCCAAAAAAAAGTATTAATTTCTTATAAGCAAAAGGGCCATGGTGTTGACATTTCAGATTTTCATTCATTTCTCAGTTTCATCTTACTGAATGTCTTTTCTAGTAAGTACATCAGTTACCAGTTCTTTTTCTTCTTTATTTTCTCTCTCTTCTTTGAGTTTTGTTTCATTTTGCGTATTATTATAGTGATGTATCTAGACAATGATAATGTGTAGAGAAAAAAACTAAATAGAGACAGCACATTAGCTTGAAAGGCAGCAACCACCATCAGAGCCTACAGTAGAATAAAGAAGATTCATTGGATGCATGGCTCCCTGCTAAGCCATTATTTTTCAAAGCTGGAATGAAGGTTTTCTGTGATTTCTCTTTTTTGGTTTAGGTGCTTACTTTTTCAAAGTTCAAATATATTTTAAAATGTATTCCTTCTCTCTTCAACTGCATATTAGAGAAAGCACATTAGTACTGTTTAGCAAATAAGATAATTAATAAGACTCCAGCATTTCAACAAATATCAGAAGAGTTTTATCTATGTGGTTATAATCCTTTAAGGAAGTAGACAACATTTCAGTTGCAGTAGAATTACATGGTGCTAAGGAACACAAGTTTCTTTTCTGGGTGGCTGGTCTGATTTTAATTCTTCACATTAGCTTTTTAAGCAAACTTTTCAACTTGAACACGAGCCTACAACAATTTCTTTCCAAATGTATAGATCTTTTCACTGCCTGATGGGTTGATAATCAAATTAACAGAGTAGCACAGACAGTCTTTCCTACAGCGTGTTGCCAAAGTTGCAAGAGGCATGGGAGGGGTTCACATGTCTTTTTTGGTTTTGCTGCCAGCTGCCATAGTGCTGTGGTGTTTAAAGCCAGTGCCAAAGACAGGGTTTTAAAGGTTCTCCTATAATTATATCAGATAGAGAAAGGGCAGGGCATGCTTTAACACTGAATCCTTCCTTATTCATTTCGAGCCTTAAGAAGTTGAACACCTTGAAGAACTGCCTTCCTAGCAAGGTCATACACACTCCTGCTCAGGGGCTGATTCTTCCACTACACTGTACATTTGAATTTGTCTTCTTGGTTCTCAGGCATGGAATTAACCCCATATTCTCTAAGTTATCTAGTGACTTTCAAAAAGCTATTTAAACAATATATCCTCAAGGAGCACTCTTTTACCTTAATCGCTTTGTGGGTTATTTTTTTTTCCTTTAAAAGCACTAAGTATCTAAGGTGAAACACTAGCAGCTTATTATTCCCCAGTTATTTAACTTATATGAGGGACAATGGATTGGAAACTTTACCATTCTGATGCCAAAGATAGAGGTTGTGGTAATGTTGAGCATGACAGTAGAAATTTGATCAAGAAAAGACATGCTGGAATGCTAAAATCCTCTCTGAATAGGTATCCAAGACTGGATTCCTAATTCTCCTTGTCCGTAACTTTCTAGGCAGCTATTTCCTACCCCCTTCACTAAATCTTTTCCACTAGATGATTTTCTCTACTCTGAACCCTTTATTTCAGTCATAGGAGATGTTTCCAAAGTGACAAGCAGCTCGGCATTCCTTCTTCTGTCATGCTACTTAAAAGCAATTTAAAAACCAGTCATCACCTCTCTTATCTCTTACTGTAATATCCACCCACGTGCTCTGACAAAAAAATACTGCATGATTTCTAGGCATTCTTACAAATCAAGAAGTTCCACTGTTCAAGTTTTTCATTCCCTTGTTGAATGTCTCCGGTAACTTCCATTTTCTACTTTATAAAGCAAAGAGATCTAGTCTTCATCTTCCTTAAGCTGCTAAACCAAGCCTTTCTATTTTCATATATTGCTACAGCATTAACTTTCACTTATACTCTGAAAATGCTGCAAACTTCAATTGCTATTTCTCATCTTTTCAAAAAACACCTCATGCTTTCTTCTGTCCTGTCCAGAATTTTTAAAAGGCAGACAACAACAGGTTTGTTTTTTGTCTTCCACCTAATTTCACCATGGAAGTAAGTCTTGACATCTTGAACAACTCATGTAGTATAAGCTCTGGTACTAGATTTTTCATAACTGTTTTGTTATACATTTAAGTTACTTCTTAAGGAATATTTGGTCACATCACTTTAATGATGTGACCTGAAATCTGTCTTTTAGTTACTCTGTGCAAAGACAGGCACTTGGGACATTTCTCTAGCTTTCTTTTCCACCCATTATTCTCAGTAGAAGTTGGGCTAATACCCTAAACTGCAAATCAAAGTAGACATGCTGCATAACTGTGTTTGGATGTTCCCCTAAATGCATTGCCTGAGAATCCATTCACAGGTGTGATACCACTTAATTTTCATAGCAACTTGAATTGCACTTTGCAGAGTGTGAAGAGATGGTAACAAAAATAAGACAAAAATGTGATATGATTTGACTCTACCATTGAATAATGCAACATAACATTTAACTATCTCATCTTTTCTTAAATGAGCATGTTAGCTTCTCACACACACGAAATAAGGTACCCAAAGCATATACTCAAGTCTTCTGTAAGCTGGCCACTTTGGAATACAGATCCTTTATAGTATGTTACTGCCCAATGTGACACCTCTTCCAACTATTTATGTGAATTTGAGTACTGTCTTTCTTAAGGATACATTATCTGGAAAGGTAGACCATTGAAACAGTAAAAAGTGGAAGTCCCCATGCTTCTATGAAAGCTTTCAGGAAAATTGAAGGCAAGGTTCAAAACTTGTAAATTTATGAATCATGGAGAAGAAATATTTCACCTCTACCTCTCTTTCCCTCCAAGTTTCAGCAAGAGGACTGAGACACTAGCTCTAGCTTTCTAACAAGGTAAGTGTTTTCAAAGAGCTATTTATCATAGAATCCTAGACTGGTTTAGGTTGGAAGGGAGCTCTGGAGCTCATCTAGTCCAACCCCCCTNTTTTATCTTTCATGCAGCTGGTCATATTACAAACATGAGGTGGTAACAAAGTTCTTGAAAGCACCCATAGTGAGTCAGTAGCAAATCCAGTAGAGTTTGAAGGAGCAGAGCACACACATCCCCTCACAGGCAAGTGATTTCTGCTAGTTCCAAGGGTGAATCACAAAGACATCCGTCTATTACTTCCTTCTGGATTTGGAGGACTGGCACATACTGTTCCAGCTAGAAACACTGTCTCTAATTTCAAATACATTTTACCAAGGTTACAGATATTGACATGGAGCAACTTTGCCATCTTGCAAGATATGTCATTTAGATTACCAAATGGAATAATGGAAAGGGTCCATTCAGCCAACAAAACCATAGTTAGAACCCTGTGTTAGTGTATCACCATATTTTTAAACTATTTCAAGTTACAATACCCAGGATTATATTCAACCAAGCTGATCTTTGGAACACAGACTTATAAGATTTGTTTTACAGAAACAGAGTGTGCATTCACGCATTCCAGCATCTCTGAAGAGTCCAGACTGTTCTTAAAATTCATGCCAAGTTATCAACAATCTAGAAAACAGCTGCCAAAGGTCATTCCAAGTACAGCTGTTTGGAAACACAGAAGAGTTTATTGATCTTTTCGTTTGCACAGCACTTGAAAAAAAAAAAAACGTGTTATGGAAACAAAGACCATAGCAGATGCTGATTTGGACTTGGCCAAAGGTTGGGGAAAGGGTATCAGGGCTGATTTGAGGGTGAAAGGCTCTCTTTTAGGTTGAGGGTGAAGTAATGCTATTCCTAGGTCCCTGTGTGGTAATCCTGTTCTCATGATATGCCTCTGACCTGGCACTGTAGTTGTCTTTCAACAAATTAGGGAAGCTAGCTCAGCTGGTTGGGAAAGATGTCATTAAGCATGGCAGTTTAGGTGGCACAAACTTGACAGCTCTAAAGCAATCTGGAGTCCTCCCAGAAATACAGGTATCATATTTAAACAAATCACCAACCCCAGAGGCCAGCACTGTCTGCTTTTATGAAGATCTGTGAATCATGATCTTTAGGAAAAATAAATGGCTGCCATCCAGTTTAGCAGCTGGATTATATTAGTTCACATTTTTAAGGACAAAGGTTATAATAACAAGATCTTGTATTACTCAATTTACTCAATTAGGTAACATAATTACCTTAAGGGTTCTCTAACAGTTTGCTGATGTTAGGAGTAATATAAGTTGTTTCTTCTAGGTAATACTAAAGAAGGGAATTCCATATGTGAAGGCAGCCTGGCAGAAAACAGGCAGCTGGGATAACAGATGGGACAAAATAGGCACACTTGCTGAGAAGCAAAGAAAAATGACAACCAGCATTAACCATAGAGGTGAAGTTTGAGTCAGAGTACTTCAGGGCCTTGAAAACACAACCAAAGAGTTTAAACCTGATACACCAGGCTAACGAAAATATAGAACACAAAAGACAAGTGTGTGTGTTAATACACACAGATATACACGATGTACATATGTTTATAGGGCTTAGCACTGAAACAGTGGATTTTTCCCATATACTCAATGCTCCACAAATAATATTTTCTATAAAATATCATTTGTGAATCTAGTCACAGGCTAATGAACAAGAAAATGGATTTCAGCTTTTAGATCATTAAAGTCACTCTTATTTTCTACTGTGCAGTGGTATGTCTTAGTATTGATAAATACTAAGCAGAATGTGGTTTATAAGATGTAAAAGCAGTTAAATAGTTTTTAAGGTACAATCTACAGACCTGAAAGTTTCTAGAAAACGCTTCTCTTGGTATGTCTACATGCGTAATGTTGAATGGCTTCTTTTTCATGCAAACAGATTCTACTTACGGGCACAATGAGAGTGAGAAGGCTGGTGGAGTATTTTGAAGTGTGAAAAAAAGGCTCTATGCTTGTTTTTTTCGGGACTGAACTTTCAATTCTTCACCGTGCTACTCACACAGCTTGGGCCAACCAAAACGCACACAGCCTTAGGAGCTGCCAAGAGCCCTTATCGAAGCTTGCAGGCACTTCTCACGCGATTTATGGAGGCGCAAAGACTCTTTCTCTCCTCCCAGGGGAGCTGTAGCTGTCCCGGGACCCCTTCTCCGGTGATTGCAAAGCGTGGGCCGGTCCTCGCCGGAAAGCCCAGGAGGCTGAAGAAGGGATGAAGCTCCCGATCTCTGGGGTTTATCCAGGCACTCAGGAGAACGATTTAGTGACCTACTCCACCCCTGCTCCCCCCTCCTAGGCAGCTCCGGGCGGCTCTTGGTCACACAAGAGAGGAGCTGGGGGGGAAAGAGCCGCGGCGGCAGCACGACAAGGAGGAGGGAGGGAACCAAGAAAGGTGGGAGGGTAGGAGGGAGGGAGGGAGGAAAGGAAGGAGGGAGGAAACCAGGCAGGTGACACCGTGCTAGGTTGCTGCGGCTCGGCGGGCGCGGGGCCAGCGACAGCAGCGAGGCGACCATGCACGTCAATGGCAAGGTGGCTCTTGTCACCGGCGGGGCGCAGGGCATCGGCAGGGCGTTCGTCCAGGCGCTGGTAGGCAAGGGCGCGAAGGTAAGCCCGGCGAAGCAGCCTCTCCCCTCCGCGCCTCCTGCCTCTCTGCCCCGGCCGGTCCCCGCGGGCGTGGGGTGCCTGCAGCCCCCGGGCGGGGGGGGCCGTCCGTCTGCCTCCGCTCAACCTTGCCCTGTCTGCTCAGGTAGCCCTGCTGGACCGCAACGCCGAGGTCGGCCAGGAGAGCAAGGCGGCCCTAGACGAGCAATTCGAAGCGCAGAGGACGGTGTTCATCCAGTGCGACGTTACGGATCAGGAGCAGCTGAAAGGTAAGAAGGAAACCGCCAGCGCTGGGCTCCGGCTTAACGTGCAGCAACCTGAAAGAGCCTGGGCTGCTGCACTAGTAAGTGTTCGATAAAGTATTCCGGAGGACAGGCTACTCCCAATCGCTTCTGACAGTGACTTAAAATGGATTTGTTTCTGAACCTGCAGATATGAAATATTCCTATCAGCATGCGTGTATTTCACTGTGTTACTTAGCGCATCGTAAAGAAAAGCCAAAGAAATCATTTTGGTATAATACTCTTGCATGGAGGTCTCTGCAGAAGATAATTGTTATTTTATGAGTAATATACATATACTTTAAAGCATATACTTGCATTTTATGAGGCTTCAGTACATACTCCAAGCTGCATTCCCTCATCACAGGAGTAATAAATTCTGCTCCAGGTTGCAGTGCTCTTTCCGTATAGCTGAAGGTAGACTTGGCAAAGAGCATCACACAGTTTTATCCTGGGGTTCTATATGGGTTGATAACATTTCACACACATTTTGCAGATGCAGGGAATGGCAAGGAGCATCCTTCATGCATGATTTTCATTTGAATTTTCACTTAGTGAATAATCATGCTCCCTACTGAGTTCTTAAGAGTATTGTATAATGTTGATGTACTCTTCACAATATTTCATAACAGGCACACCACTTAATCAAAGTTTCGTTATTAAATGATACATTCATAGATAGTGACTCAGATTCAGATTTTGGCATCATTTTGCCAGTGCCATTTCCCCAGATTCATTTGAGTCAGGCTAGACATGAATACTGTTAGTTTTGCTTTTATTCACTACACTTCACTGCTTTCTCAACGGTGGTGACTGACTATATCCATTCCTCTTTCACAAAACTTTGCAGCTAGTCCAGAATTCAGGAATGTTGGTCACTGCTCCAAGCTAGAGTGATTATGCCTAGTTCCAAAGTGTTACCTTGTCTGTAGGAGAGATGCTGGATTTTAAATTTGAGATCTACTCTAACCAGCAAACAAAGTTTTTATCAGCTAGGTTGGTTATTAACTTCTTCTCCAAGTGGGAGGAGTAAGCTAGAAGCAATTAAAAGCATCCTAGGAGTAGAAATAGGATGTGGTACAGCATTGGTGTTCCCTCAGTAAGCTTTCTCTCCTAAAATCCCTTCTCTCTTTAGTGCCAGACTAGTGCAGGACCAACAGGCTGTGCACTGGGAACTGGAGTGAGCAGGACAGGTCAGTGAGGGAGGTTTTGGAACCACTATCAGGAAAAAAGCAATCCGAGCAGAATTGGAATGGGCTGTCACAAGGAGTGACAGCAAGAGTAAGCAACAGCTGCTTAGGCTTCTCTGATACCTGCAGCAGCAGTAAGACAGTATCTTAGCACAAAGCTGCAATCATGTCTTACAATCCTTGGGGTTTGCTAGGGTGTTTCTTTAGTGTTTGGTTTGGTTTGGTTTTGTTAGAGGGGTTTCGTACTGCCTTATTTTCCCATTTTTCATTTGTAATTGCAAGCCATCACTTAATAAACTTAGATTAATTTCACTGCTAGTGCTTAAAGTTCGTAGTTGATGTGTCAAATCATGTACTTGCTCTTTATGTTGAAGACCATACCCTTTTGGGTATACCTTTCACCTCCCCTTTAAAAGAGATCTTCCTCTTCATTACTCTTTTCTTTCTTTTTCATTCAATATTTCATATGATCATTTGCTTTTATTTTTGATGACTCCATAAGCACTAACTAGTGTGCAATGTAAACACAAAACCATTCTCCCTTTGAAAAGGGAAGAACAAGTCAGTTTACACTGCTGTGTGGGTGATAATTTTATTAAGAATTTTAAGTGGGATTTTTCTTTTTGTGTATGGAATTACTGTAGGCAGGTAAACCTCTACCAGAAATATTCTCTATCTGGTAGTCATTCTTTAACATAGACATGCAAACAGCTGAAAAGTATTTGTCTCTTCTCTCAATATGTAAACTAGAAAACTACAATTAGTCAAGACTGTGTGAATTTAATAAACAAATAAATGGTGTGTTTGGAAAGCAAAAGATTCTATTAAGAATGAGGTCGTTGAAAGATGCTCTTTAGAGAAGGCTTAACAGGGAATCACAAAGCCAGTTTCCAAAATTTGGAAGGTAATTGAAGATCAAAATTAATGTCTATGTTACTCTTTGAAACTAAGTTAAATAATCAGATTTGTTCCTTAAAAAGCCAAAGGTTTTCATTTGCTGATACAGGATTGAAAAGATGAGAAATAAATGAAGACTCAAGAAACCAGAGAATGAATCAGCAACAAACAGAACAAAACCCAAAAGGGCAGATAGCCAAAATAGAGACTTTAGCAGCTTTAACATATTCTAGTACAGAGTACAAATACTAGAAAAATTTGAACAATACAGGCAGTTGAACAAATGAAACCTTTGCCATCAGCTCTTGTTCTGACGACAAGATAACTGACAGACCTGCAGCACTCAGGCTAAGAAAAGGCTGTAACAGAACTAGCCATCTGGGGTAGGAAAAAAACCCAACTTTGTAAACCACTGCAACTGCTAAAGAAAGGGTAGAGGTCTCAAAGCTGCTGCTCTACTCCTAATTGACACTAACAGGCAAAGATTAAAAAATCAGGGAATTACGATGGTTCTAGGATCACCTTTGAGTGAAATGGTTTCATTCAAACTTCCCAAGCATAATTTCACAATACCTGAAATACTCTTGATTTTTACTCAGTTTTCAAACAATGTTTTTTAAAATAATATTGGAGGAGTGGCATCTTGGCTTGCATAGTAATAAATATTTAGTGATGAGGAACAATATTTGGAGGGAAAAATAAACAAGCTACATAGACAACGTCAGACAGTGTCTGCAGTCATGGGAAATCTTAGTCTGGAATGAACATCTGGAGTTCATCTCATCCAACTGTCTTGTCAAAGCAGGGCCAGCCTGGATGAGTTTGCTCATCACTACTACATCATCATGGTTTTTCTACACACATCTATGATCTTACTTCAGACACTGTCACCTGGGAGAACACAATGTCATTATGCAAGTTTCCCACTTCTTTATTTTTGACATTCTTTGCAAGACAGGTCACTATTTTCATCAACTGGAAGAAGATTTGAATGGAGAAACACATTATTAAAGTTACCTGACAAGTAGAATGTATAATAATTTATTCATAAATGGATAAATATAAAGAAGAACTATGATGAATTAGTTGTAGTTGAACAATTCGTACCAGTTATATCACTGAGTAAGAATTGTGTTCTTAAATTCAGACTCAACCAAGAAAATTGTTCTGTACATATTAAGCTTTTATTTTTCATTTAAAATAGATGGTGCCAAACCATGAATGAACTAGCTATGTCAAAATTTTACAAATAAAGCTATAAATGCTTAATTTATATAATTAGAGTGCCAAACATACTATCTGATACAAAATGTATGGGTACTAAGAACTTCCATTAACTCCTGTTATCAGGCATTATAAAACTGAATGAAAAGGTGACTATGCTATCTTAATCCTTTCTCTTAATGAATATATTTAATATTGGTGAATGGTTAGATAAAGAATTTAATTGTCTGTTGCTTGCTTATTAGTGGTTAAGAAAACAGTGAAGACAAATTAGTAGACTAATCAAACATTAATTCATATACATTCATTGTATTTTTCTATCTTACTCTCCATAAGCACTAAGAAATTTCACCCTTGGATCTTACTACAGGTGCTTTCAAAAAAGTAATTGAACATTTTGGAAGGCTGGATATTGTGGTAAATAATGCTGGAGTGAACAATGAGAAGGACTGGGAAAGCACTATACAAATTAACTTGGTAAGCATCTCCTTTCCAATGTTCATACTTCAGTATGTGATGCTGAAATACACTTGGTTTGTACAGATCATGTCCTATGACAGAAGACTAATTATTGGCTTGGTGATAACAGCTACTAAAACAATAACCATGCCATTGCAGGTATACTAACCAAGCCACATGTGTGTGCTGGCTCCTTTGAGCTGTCTAGCCAAGCTATCCATCACTGTGTAGAGGTACTCAGGCTAACACCAGACAGACAACATTTTCTTTCAATAAAACCCCATGAAATCCCACATAGGTGTAACAATTTGGGGCCCAAAGCAGTAGACCTGCATCTACAGGACAAGAAAATATAAAGTTTGGTTTTGTCACAGAATCATTAAGGCTGGAAAAGACTTCTAAGCTACTCAACCATCTAGCTGTCACCACCATGCCACTAAACCACGTCCATACATTTGTCAAACCCCTCCAGGGATGCTGACTCTACCACCCTCCCTGGGCAGCTTGTACCAATGCTTAACAACCCTCTCAGGGAAGAAATGTTTCCTAACCTCCAGTGTAAAGCTTCCCTCGTGCAACTTGAGGCCATTTCCTCTTCTCTCACAGTTAACCTGGGAGAAGAGACCTACCACCATCTCTCTCCAACCTCCTTTCAGGTAGTCACAGACTCCTCTTCTCCAGAATACTTCACTTTTTCCTGATCTTTTGTCTCTCTCCAAGGTCAAATTTGCTTATTCTTGGAAAGGATTGAACTAAGATCAGAGATTCAGATTTCTGCAATACAAGAAATAGATTTGTTCAGTTTCCTATTTTCAGTTTTTTGATCACACATATTTCTTCCTCCCTCTTATAGCAGTTTTCCAGTACCTAAAGGGAGATTATAAGACAGAAGGGGAGAGACTTTTGAAGCAGTCAGACTGTGATAGCACAAGGGGGAATGGATATAAACTGAATGAGGGGAAATTTAGATTGGAGATTATGAGGAATACAGGATATATTACTGTAGGCAAACACTGACATGATTACTGTAGACAAATTTGCAAACACAGATAGTCACCACCAGAAAAATTGAAGTCCATGTGAAAAAAAAAATTGTCTGTGATTCACCCTTGAATTTAGTGAAAAAAATATATAAATGAAGGCATTCTTGATGGGCAAATCCTGAAGATATTTAATGTCTGGTTAACTATCCTAACAGAGTCACAACCAAATAATTTTTCAATGCCAAGAGCTTCAAAGAGTAGGCACTGAGAACCTCCTTCTACTATTCTTTTTGTCTTATCACCAATGATTTTGCTGAAGCAGACCATGAGTTTGACTCATCTCAAGTAGCAGAAAAACTGGAATCCAACTCTTACAAATATATGTGCTTAACTATCTACTGCCCCTAAAAATTAAAAAAGGGAAAGACTATGTATTGTATGCAGTATTGGATAGGTAAGTTCACCATAAATGTCCTAATGACTCAATTCATAGCTGAAAGTTGAAATAGTCATCAATATATGCTGGTGACTGGAATAAGAAAGTTGAAATAGTCATCAATATATGCTGGTGACTGGAATAAGAAAGTTGAAATAGTCATCAATATATGCTGGTGACTGGAATAAGAAGAGCTAAAATGATCAAGCAAAGCAATACAGCCATGTGGGTTACATCAAGTGAAATCTAACATTCAAATACCCTCATCTATTTTTTTTATTTTAATATTCTTGCCCTGTTTAATCTTGAGACAACTCTCTTCTTCCCATAGAGTATTTTATCAAGTTTCTGTAATTTCCATAAAGCAAGATACAACATTTTGCACTTTGTAACTTGTAACAATGGAGAATTACAGCTGCTGCGAGTAAATGTTATACTAGTTGGTTCCATAAAATGCTTTTTGCTTCTTGTAGAGAAAGGAGCTTTAAGGATCCTTTTTTATTATCCCCAAGAACAAGAATAACTTCTATAGCCACACATTTTAATATGCATAATACACATGTTTTCTATTTTAAGAAAGGGGGGGGGGAATCTCTACATGCCAGTATTTGTCTTCATGATATCATTTATATATTGATACAACAAATATTCCCTGCCCCAGTTTAAAGTACAAAGTACAAAAGTAAAGCAGTCCAGAGCAAGATAAATCAGAACACACACATATGGGGTGTGTACCTCATGGCTGAAACATTTCACAGAACTCCTGGTCTTCAGGAACACTTTTAAAGGAGAGCAAGGAAGCTCCCTCCTAGCATGAGGAAAAGAAGAATCAGGTTCAAAGAGTGGGACTTAATTTGGAAGGAAAAAGATAGCAGGATACAATTCCTATTTGTATCCATTCCCAAGCATTACACCTAAGCAATACAGACATTTTAGAATCTTTTTTCTCTTCAAGTCTCTAAAGGAAGAAAAGTGCCCACACTTTCATGAACCTGGAACATGTTAGTTAAACACAATTTGGTTGTGTTAGAAGCTTCTAGTAAGCTTCCCTAATTTTATCTTGTGGATGATTTAAGCCTTCTGAAACCACTGTAATTATAATGGCTCTATAATTACAGTATGTTTTCACTTTGCAAATGCATTTATCACATTTTATCCTAAGATAATCCCAACATTTACTTAGAGGTTCCTTTTTTATGCTCATATCAGAGGCTTCTGAAACCTGATATAGGTTGCAGTATGCAGTCAACTCTATAAGTACTGGTATTACATACATTTTAATTTTGAATATTACCTAAACTGAAAGTACAGAACCACTTCACATAACATTTTGACTATCTTATTGTTTTCTTATGATAACTAATTAATTATTTTGTAGCATACTTAAACCAATTCCCAAAATGAAATTAAATACACTTATGAAAGAATTTGACAGAAAAATCACAATTATTGCTTATTTATGTGGCAATTTTGCAAATGTTAACACAATATTGCAGGCCATACCTTGAGCATGCCAAAAGCCTCCAGTCACATGGCATCCTATTATTTAAATGCTGCCCAGATAGAAGTAGAATTCAAATGCACATGTAATATTTGTGCAGGTGCATGACAACCTCATCTTTCACTACTAGACAAAACAGAGCAAAACCCAACAATTTCAAGTTTTTACATTTTTCATGAGTTGCATAATTTATTTCCATAAATCCTAGAATCCTAGACTGGTTAGGGTTGGAAGGGACCTCTGGAGCTCATCTAGTCCAACCCCCCTGCAGTGGCCAGGGACATCCCCAACTAGAGCAGCTTGCCCAGAGCCCTGGCAAGCCTCACCTGCAATGCCTCCAGGGATGGGAACTCAACCACCTCCCTGGGCAACCTGGGCCAGTGTTCCTCCACCCTTGTGGTGAGGAACTTCTTCCTAATGTCCAATTTAAATCTACTCCTCTCCAATTTCAAACCATTGCCCCTTGTCCTTTCCCTGCAGGCCTTTGCAAACAGGCCCTCTGCAGCCTGCTTGGAAGTTCCCTTTAGGGACTGGAAAGTCACTAGTGGCAAAGGTAACAAGTTTCTGTAAATTTAGAAAAGTCGTTTATCTAAAATGAAGTCTATCTAATTCAGGCTTTATTCCTGCAAAAAATATTTAGATTGGTATGACAGAGAACATATATATGTCTGGCTCAGTACAATAAAGCTTGTGGTGAAATAAAGTTTCCAGCAACGAGCAAACCTTGCAAAATCAATTCATTTGCTAACCAATAAGGAACTACTTCTCAAAAGGCAAATTAATGTCTCAGCAGAAACCAGAAAGGTAACTAGGCAAACTTCAGAAGCGATTCATTTTATTTATTTTGGGACAAAATGATCATTGCACAGCTGTTCCATTGTGTGAGCTGTAAAAGGGATCATGGGAGAGTGCTGCAATCTTATTCTGGTCTAGATACCTTGCTATCGTTTCCCATTGTACCAGGAGAAATGACAAGAACTGAACTTTAACCTCAAAATAATTGTGACCATAACACATAGCTGGATTCAGCAGCTGAGAACTACCACCAGGTCCCAGAGTGCAGACAGAGGCCAGCACTATTTCTTAATGTTACCAACATAGAAACAAACCAAACCAAACAGCTCTATCTGTAGAAGATAAAATGACACAGGTAACTAGTTAACCAAGTTTGCATTCTAAGATAACCAGAAATGCACTATGGCTTAGTTGCTTACCCTTCAGCATAATTTGATATCAGAAACATGACTATGTGCCTAGGGATGTGGCCACCAGAATGTCAGAAGTATCACTTATCTTGAAATCAGTGGCATGACAGTCAGTACTCTAAGTGCATAAAGAAGCCTGTAAGTACTTTTATTGTTCATATTGGAGTGAAAGGACAAGGGGCAATGGTTTTAAACTGGAGAGGAGTAGATTTAAATTAGACATTAGAAAGAAGTTCCTCCCCACGAGGGTGGTGGAACACTGGCCCAGGTTGCCCAGGGAGGTGGTTGAGTTCCCATCCCTGGAGGCATTGCAGGTGAGGCTTGCCAGGGCTCTGGGCAAGCTGCTCTAGTTGGGGATGTCCCTGGCCACTGCAGGGGGGTTGGACTAGATGAGCTCCAGAGCTCCCTTCCAACCCAAACCAGTCTAGGATTCTAGGATTCTATGATATTGCACTAAGAAGGACACAGATTTACCTTAACTGCACAGTAGGTCAATGAACTTCTTAGCCTATAGTTTTAATATATGGTAAGAGTAGCCAATGTTGAAGCACAAGGAAAAGCACATTTATCTGAACTAAGAACTATTCCAGGTACTCAAAATGCAATACTGTTCCCTATGTTCTTCAGGAATGAAGCAGGGGATGGGGAGAGAAGTAAAGAAAACAGCACAGTTGTTCAAACAAATTTTCACACCCACAATGTAAAAAAGCTACTGATTTCTAGCAAATGATCAAATCCTACTGCACGTTCTTTTCTCCTTCCTGTCTCTCCCTCCATAGGCTTCTTGTTTTCTACAGTTTCAGCTGAAAATTCAAACTCAGGAGGCTGCAATTTCATTTCATATAGCAAGTAAACTAACCTATGCATAAGAATGCCAAGGGACTTGCATGCTTGCTACAACCTGTTCTGCTTCCCAGGAAATCTACATTCAAGACAAAATCAGTCCAACAGCAAAATGCTAAAATTTTCCATGGATATCACTAGTAGCACTTAGTTACAGACTTGGGAAGTTTGTCTTACGCACTTCAAAAAGTAGTTTGAAATGTTTCCTTGTAGATAGCCATCAATTTACAACATCACAGTACGAAAGTCAAATGATCTTGGGTCAAATTTCAGCTCTGTGCTAACCTGCTTTATGAAACCACAAGTCAATATCTCTTTCATTTGTTTTTTATTCAGTATCCCCAGCCCTGAACTAGATTAGCTCAGAAACCTACATAAAATGTTAGGACTGATTATTAACTACCATTTGTTTTGTCCCAAAGGAATTCATATTATCATCTTGACAACAAGACAGTAGTAATCTTCAGCACTGAAGGAATGCAGATATAGTTTCTCAGATTAAAATATTAGCTTGCATAAGGAAACAGCAAAAGTATAAGCCAAGAGGTGGCAAGGGAAACCTTATTAAATAGGGAAAAGAATCTATGTCAACTGCAACACCTGCAATGAAACACTAGACAAAAAGCACTGTGTACCAAATTACTTTCAAAGCAATTGTCACTTGCAAAGTGGCTGAATACTTTTTGTTTCTTTGTGGGTTTGGGTTGGTTTTTTTTTGTTGGTTTGTTTTTAATAGATCAACCTAAAATGAAATACAGAGTATGAAAATTGACTTCCAGGTATAATAATGTTGGAATACAAGAACATTGTATGTTGGTTCCTAACACCAGAACAATATTAATTAGGTCTCTATCGAAGACTTGGAGTCTTATTAGAATCAGTTTCAATATATGATTTGTTTTAGTACAATACAATTCAAACTATAGAGCAATGAGATATACAGAAATGTAATGAACAGCAGCTTTTGTAAGTTTCCTTTCAGATTTTGACACTGATATCTAAACTGTCATTTAACAATTCCTTAAATAACTTACTGATATGAGACTTCCAAAGGCAACTCCAAATGTTTTGAATATTTGTACAACTATTTGGCAAAGTTTGCCATACTGTCAGAAACTAAATGTTGTGCTTATTACTGTATGGTGCTTCAGAATGTCTAATCTCTAACTTAGATCTGTAATTTATGAAAGCTAATATTATGAGATATTCCCACTCTTACCATTATAACTTCATTGGAAAGAACCTTAACATTATCTACTGGTGGTTGAAGAATAAAATTGCACTCTGACCTGTGCTGCACCTTGATAGCCCAAATTCATTATGTGCTGTAGTAAAAACTGTAGTTTGGTTAAGAAACCAACAGCAGTGTCATTAAGAGCACAGGTTTTTCAATATCTAGAAAAACAACCATTTAGATTATTTTCTGATTTTGAAGATATTGGTTTTCAGGAGCCAGGAACATAAACTGAGAGTCAGCTGTCCCAATTTTCAATTTACCTGCATTTAAATGCAAATTTGACTGCTTTCCAACTTTTTATTCTTGATATGTTTATAGACAACATCCATGCAGCTGTAAACAAAGGAACTGTAAAAAAAAATTGAGTTTAAAATGCAGCATGCTTTCTTGTTAGGTTTCCCAGCATATTTTCATCTTAAAATAAGTGAGACTTTTTTTTTAAACAGGTAATTTTAAATTTAACCTCCCCAGAATTTTTATTTGTAATAGACAAACTATCAGTTATTATTGGATAAGAGCATAGGTTTAAATTGTTATTCTTAAAAGTGTACATTGAGAACACCACAAACTGAAGACACCTTGAGTTTCTTTTGGTTTACAGAAAAACAAATTACATTTTTCATCATATCTCAAAACTGGGCTGCACAGAAAGTATCATTCTTTGCCTTTCTATTGTATATTTCATGGTAGAGTGAAGTAGTAGCTGATCAGCTTTCTTCTAGAATTCAGACTGAGCATTATGACATCAACAAACAGGAATCCAAAGTTGCATTTCATATAAGAGAAGGCCTGAGGCTGCAATTTATGCACTTGCAAAGATGGAGTTCATAACAAAACCCCAAAACCAATATGCTATTGTTCTTGGGAAAACCTCTTTCCCATCTGAGTGTGTGGCACCTGGAACCAAGAGCCAGCTTTACTTTGTCAGCTTAGCTGGATCAACAGGCTGGACTGGAATGTTGCACTAGGACTTCTAAGCACACATTGTATGCCTTTTGCACTGCAGGAAGTTCACCCACTGTTGTTCTTCCTTGGAGAACTACTGAGAGAACTTTTTCCCCTGCAGACAGGAAAATTCTGCCAAGGGAATGGGAGATCTATCAGACAATGCCTTTCATCTGAAGTGCCATCTGTTGAGCTTGCAGACAACCAGGTTCTTCTCCCCATGTGTATTTGGTTCAGAATTTACCTCCAGAGTAATTCTTTATCATAGAATCCTAGAATCCTAGACTGGNCCCAAGCAGAAATTGCCCAAGATCAGCCACAATCTAGATGAAGTTTTTTGCAAGGATAACAGAAGGTGTAAGTGCAATATCCAAATGAAAGTCTGCATTTATTCTGAAGACAACCTCTCACAATGCCTATATAACAGAGAAGGCTTCCCCAGACACTTGAATAAATGCTAAGTTAGTGGATTCCAGAAAGAAATTAGAGCAGCACAGTGATTTTGAAAGGAGAATCAAGCTACACACATTTTTCTTGTGTTATAATTGTGGTTTGGCCAAGGACTCATCTAGCTCTATTATCTCTTTGAATTAAAAGGCTGGAGGAATAGAAAATTCCTCAGGGAGCCCCAAGCTACTTCCTTCTCCAACTGATTTATTTCCTGTAATCATCCTAAGTGGAATTCTCTTTTTGTGTTCAGCAGGCTGAGCCACTGCTCCAGGGCATGATAGGACCTGCACCTGCTCTCCTTTCTAAAAAACACACCCAGCTTGAAGTCTGAGTCTAATTTCAGTTTATGTTCAGAATAGGTGTACCTTACAGCAACACTACTGAGCATTAACAATCTTGGTTTTCAATACATCCTTTAACATTTACATGTGACAACATTAAACAGCACTAGATGACATTTATAAGCACTCAACTATTCCCCAGGACATGCAAAAAAAACCCAGATTTAGTGTGATATTTTTCAAGTTATGATCAAAATTCCAAAGGAAACTTGATAATGAGGTCTCAGGTTGTTCTGTCTCTGTCAATGGGCAGATTATCCTCATGTTACTTGGAAAATGAACAAGCAGTATTATTAAAGTAGGACTTGCAGTCTTCTGACTCTGGTTCCTGTTAAACCCAATAAGCATGAAGGATAAATGAAACATTAATAAATGAAACATTAATAAATGTAACATTAATCTTAAAATTATGTTAATTTTGATTTGCGAATTCAGATAATGGTAGAAAAATACTTACCATTCTGATTTTAAAAGCTTTTCCTTTCCAATACAACTAGTCACAGGCAGAGTCTGACAATCCCTTGTGGTCTCCTGTGGCCCCTGGTGCCATAACTGTGCCCACAGCAGAGGGAGCATTAAACTCATTGCCCACGGGAAAGNGGTTTACTTTATGCTTTATAGCATGTATGTCTAAAAATATCAGCTACTAAAACCAAAATGTAACATTAATCTTAAAATTATGTTAATTTTGATTTGCAAATTCAGATAATGGTAGAAAAATACTTACCATTCTGATTTTAAAAGCTTTTCCTTTCCAGTACAACTAGTCACAGGCAGAGTCTGACAATCCCTTGTGGNCACTGAATTAGAAGGTTTACTTTATGCTTTATAGCATGTATGTCTAAAAATATCAGCTACTAAAACCAAAATGTAACATTAATCTTAAAATTATGTTAATTTTGATTTGCAAATTCAGATAATGGTAGAAAAATACTTACCATTCTGATTTTAAAAGCTTTTCCTTTCCAGTACAACTAGTCACAGGCAGAGTCTGACAATCCCTTGTGGTCTCCTGTGNTCACTGTGATTTTTTATTACTTTGGGATATTTGTGTCTCTGTGATTCACAATTCTGTAGACCTTTCCTGGTCAAAAATCTCAGTGAAATAATTTGAAGATGTGGAAATATTTATAGGGCTACTTCATCTTAAAACATCTTGATTTATTTAGGTCAAATAAATAGCACTACATAATAATAAAATAGTTCTCATTTAAAAGCTGAAATAATATTTCCATACAAATAAAAGTGACTCAGTATATTTGTTCATTGTATGTAGAAATTGTAAACTACATGTGAACTAATTATGGAGCGGTCTAAGAAAAAATTTAAAAAAAACAGTAAATAATTACAAATCTCTTCATTAATGCAATAATATTGCAACATTTCATTAAAGTTAGGAGCATTGTCTGCTACCTTATTATAAATTGTTAAAATCTCAGGTCAAGTGACTTACTCACTGGGAGAGACTTGTTCTCTTCAGGAGGCTGATAAGCTCAGGCACCTCAGTTTAAATGTCTGAAGTTCAGTGAGAGGAATCTCTGCAGAATTTCTGACTGCAGTAGGGTTCAAAAAAATCATTTATTATCATTTCCTTCACAGCTCTTATTTCACATTATCACGTTTTAGTTTACTGATATTTAAGTAAGAAGAATCATTATTGCAATTGTGCTTCTGAAGATACTGAGTTGCATTCCTGTCTTCTGTGTTTATAATCTTCAAAGTCTAAATAAGATCACTGGTAAAGCAATGCAAGTTTCAGTTTTTAGGAGCAAAAAACAAAGATGTTTTGAATAACATTTTCCCTTTCCTGCCTATATCAGACATCTGTGATTAGAGGAACCTACCTCGGCCTGGAATACATGAGAAAAGGCAATGGAGGTGATGGAGGAGTAATCATTAACATCTCCTCATTGGCAGGTAGGAATATTCTCTGCATACACACTTTCTACTCACTGGTTTGTTTCTAAAAGAAATAAATCATACTGATCAGTCATGCTTTTTCTTCTTTCTTATGGCTTTTCCCTGTTTATTGCAATTTTGACCTGACTTTCATCAGAGCAACCAAAGTAATATCAAAGCACCACAACTTTTGCTTTTTAAAACTCATTTCAATGAAAAAAAAAAAAATCAGTATTTTTCCTAACCTATTAGTCTCATATTTAATAATATTGAGCAAGATGTAAATATTTCTTTTCAGGTTTCAATACTGTCACATATTGAGGAAAACCTAACTAGTCTCAATTCATTATGCTTATTCAGTGCTGCTGAACTAAAATACAATGTACAACACACTCTGGGTGAAAAAAACAGTCTAATGTATAGACCTAATTTGAATTCAGGGTTACATTAAATCTAATTATTTATTATAAAGCATTTATTGGGCAATAGGTATGGAAAATCACATAATCTTTTTCTACAGAAAGTGAGGAAGTAGCAGGTCCTCCATATGACTCCATATAAGCACAGCTGTAGGAGTATTTAATATTAGATTGTATCTCCTTTGTTAATGAAGACTGTCACACACCATCTTCCAAGTCCTCCCAGATGTTATCTATCTCTGCCTGAGACACCATAAAATTAACACTCATATTTCATTGAGCTTAACCAAGCACATTCTTTGCTCGCTACTTATCGATGCTAGAACTGTATTTCAATTTATTGGCATAAAAATATGCCAATAAAGTTTTATGGCTTCAGGGTCAGTCAGGGCTAATGAGGCAGAACTCTGCACCCTTTGCTGGAGAAACACTCAAAGTTGCAATGCTGGGCTCACAACACAAAAGCACAACTGAAGGGGAAACTATATAGAGAATGATGCTACCTGACACTGTCAAAAAAACAGGAGGGAAATACTTTCACTCTCTCTTTTCTTTTAATAGTTTGTTCTCTTATGCTACTGTCATACTGCCTGGAAAAAATAATCCATATGCTAGTTTACACTTGGATTGTCAGTGTTTCCTTTGGTATCTATGCAGAATACCAAATGTTAGTCATTTTATTCCTCCATATTTTAACAATGAAAAGCCAGAAAGACAGCAGTGGCCATAGTTCCTGACTGTGGACACATGTGAATGTTCTGACTACTAGTAAATCTCCTGTAAACCTTGGTTTATGAAGTGCAGTTCACCCTATTTACAGAATCACAGAATCACACAGAATCACAGAATCGATCGGGCTGGAAAGACCTCCGAGATCATCAAGTCCAACCCTCCATCAACTCTAATCCATTTACTAGATCATGGCACTCAGTGCCACATCCAATCTTTGTTTAAAAATCTCCAGGGATGGTGAATCCACCACCTCTCCAGGCAGGCCATTCCAATGCCTGATCACCCTCTCTGTAAAGAACATTTTTCTGATCTCCAACCTAAATTTCCCCCGGCAGAGCTTGAGCCCGTGCCCCCTTGTCCTATTGCTGGGTGCCTGAGAGAAGAGACCAGCCCCCACCTGGCTAGAACTTCCCTTCAGGTAGTTATAGACAGCGATGAGGTCTCCTCTGAGCCTCCTCTTCTCCAGGCTAAACAACCCCAGCTCCCTCAGCCTCTCCCCATAGGACTTGTGCTCCAGTCCCTTCACCAGCCTTGTTGCTCTTCTCTGGACCCGCTCCAGCACCTCAATATCTTTCCTGAACTGAGGGGCCCAGAACTGAACACAATACTCAAGGTGCGGCCTCACCAACGCAGAGTACAGGGGAAGGATCACTTCCCTGGTCCTGCTAGCCACACTATTTTTGATACAGGACAGGATCCCATTGGCCTTCTTGGCCACCTGGGCACACTGCTGGCTCATGTTGAGCTTCCTGTCAATTAGTACCCCCAGGTCCCTTTCCGCCTCGCTGCTCTCCAGCCACTCTGTGCCCAGCCTATAGCTCTGCATGGGGTTATTGTGGCCAAAGTGCAGGACCCGGCACTTGGCCTTATTGAACTTCATCCCATTGGAATCAGCCCATCTCTCAAGTCTATCCAGATCCCTCTGCAGAGCCCTCCTGCCTTCCAGCAGGTCGACACACCCTCCCAACTTGGTGTCATCAGCAAATTTGCTGATAATAGACTCAATCCCCTCATCTAAATCATCAATAAAGATGTTAAACAGGACTGGACCCAACACAGACCCCTGGGGAACACCACTGGTGACCAGCTGGACACAGCCCCGTTCACCAGCACTCTCTGAGCCCGATCCTCCAGCCAGCTCCTAATCCTAATGCATGTGGATCCTGAGGATCTGAAATAAACATGCCTATGTTTCATAAGGATTATGACTTTTTTATTCCAAGTCTCCACGTCCCTTTAATGCAGCACTTGCAATACTGGCTAACACATTGCCTACTGATACCAGGAAGTTTATCTCTGTTGGCTCAAACAGACATTGTATTGGGACCAAATGAACCTGAAGGAAACTCCTAGTACAGTACAAGGGTTCATCAGCACAAGTAAAAGATTAAACATTTTCACAGAGGTTCTTTTATGCCCATATAGTGCTCAAGAAAGGGCAGAGGTAGCAAGTAGTTTGGTTCTTTTTCTAACTAGTCTGAAACACAAAATTATTTTGATTTATTTCGGTGTGTTAAGAGTTTCTAAGTGCCATTCTAATGATTTGATTAAAATTTCCAGTTATTGATTTATTATTTTAACTTCAACATTGTGCTGTAATGATTGCAGATATCTGTCAACAACAAAGTTATCCTTCCCTTGCTTTTACATGTCTTCTATTTAGCAATTATTTCCAAGGGCATAAGGAAAAACATATTATAAAGCCGACATACACTAATTTTATTGTTTATTTACTACTATTTGTGCTTTGCACTTCTAATTCTGCTTTCCAGTCTGAAGGTCTAAGTCCTCCAGTTTATTCTGTCTAAGTCCTCCAGTTTATTCTGTATATAAAAGGCAAACTGCCACTGGCTTGTTTAACATTCCTTTCTAGCACTAGCTTCTGTTGATCATTAAACATTTGAGTGATTTTGATCCCCCTGTCCAAGTTTTCTATATTTTATCAGATATGTTCTGCAGTCAGCAAATATTGTATCTTGCTGACCAGCAAGAAGAATTATATTTAATGCTTACATAACATTCAATAATATTTGCTTTCCATGTTAATCAGTTCCCAGTTCTTCACCAGGGGAATTTTGCCAAGGATTTGAACTAGAGACAGACTCAAGCCTTACTGTTTTGTATTTCCAAACATCTATGGAAATACTAAACATAACTCTGGAGATTATTTATGTGTTTAAATTTAGTGTTGTATCTCCTTTTTTTGGTGGCCAGTACCTGTACAGTTTTAGTAGGTAAGAGGGGAAAGGAATTCTAGCACACACATGCACTTTGTTTTGACAACTTTCATGTTTTGAAGAAAGCATCTTGTAAAACACAAAGTATTCATAAAGGGCATAAAAACTAGTAAAATGTTTAGCATATAATCACGCTAGTTTTTTGAGAGGATTTTCAATGTTTAGTGTATTTGGATACCTTTCTTCTGTACAGCTCTACTGGTAGTTGGATTGCATTCATCTTCAAGCACTCAGGCTCCACAAGCAGCAAGTTTGTTCTCCTCCTATAGAAAGCATCAGGCAAAAAAAAGTATTTGAAGTACCCCTCACAGCAAACTGGCTTCTTTAGGACCTCATCCTCTACACACACACACACACACACACACATATATATATATATAAAACAAGAACAAAGGTAAGCATATGGTTAACATCACTGAATAAAGGCAAGACTTTATCAGACCTCATCCTCTACACACACACACACACACATATATATATATATATATATAAAAACAACAAGAACAAAGCTAAGCATATGCTTAACATCACTGAATAAAGGCAAGACTTTATCAGAGTGATCTAGTGGAGAAAATGGCTTTAAAACTGAGGCCTTAAGTTCAGCATCACAAAAGAGCTTCTGGTTCCTTGCCCTTGTATAAAGGAGGATGCTGAGCAGAATCCACAGGAATGAGGTTAGAAAATTTAGAAACTATTCCTTTGTGACTTCACTCTTAAAAAAGAATTCCTAGAAATGACACAGCTTCCATTTTTTGCCAGGATTTCTGAGTCTCCTGTGTAGACAAAGATCACAGCAGTATAACTAACATAATGAATGTGATCTTGTACCCCTCCCTAATCTGAAGAGTAAGATATTAAAAAACCCTCTTTAATCCATTTTCTCATCACTTTGTAGGACCATCATGCACCTAGCTTGTTTCTCTAGTTACTTATCTATATCTACTTCTTCAAGAGAGGCTTTGGCGACCAAAGAATGTTTTGAGCATATTCCATAGCCTTTATCCATACTTTTGCCTAAGGAGATTTCTGTAATGCATTTGGAAAGATGTTTAATTTAAATAAATACGGCTAAATCTTGTGAGTTTATTTATTTGTAAGTATTCTAAATTTTGCAATAGGATTTGATAAGTAGATTTTATAAAACAAACCTAATACAGAAAGAAAAAAAATTACTTTTCCAGCACATAGAGAAGCACGTTTTTGGTTTGCTTTCCATCAGTTCCCCAAAAACCTTCCAGCATTTTCACATCTGTCTTCCATAAAAAATCAATAAATTAGAATTTTAGGATGCCAGACAGTATTGTGATTATCACATTAGTGAGAGAAAACAAATAAATATTTTAATGGAATATTTAAATGCTTTAATAGGAATATACTTGTCTAAAGTATAGCTGGAAATAGAGTTTAATCACTGCATAATCACAGTGTAGAAGCAGTGCTTTATGATGAACCCAAAGCCTCCATGAATCATGTTAGAAAACACACTGTAGTTCTTCATTCTCTGTGCCACTCATTCAAACATGAAGTATTCTCCTCCAACAACTCATGAAACCTAAAGATACTATCAAATAGAAATCACATTTGTCTCAAGCTGCCCAACAGTGCACCCATGGAGCAAATAGAAGTGTAATCTGAAGGTTAATAAATCTTATTCAAAGAAAGAAACTTCTTCAAATCTCTGAGGGTAATATATTTGGTGGGAAAACACATTTAATTCTGTATTCTTCAAAGCTCTTCAGTGGACTGGAAGGAAGTGCTGGTTTCCACAAAACTGACTGATCCAATTCTCCACCTCCAATAGTAATTTCTCAAGCTATGGATATTGAAACTACTAAGCATGACAAAGAAGCAGCTGTAATGAGAAGCCTGACACTAGGTCTCAAATTGTAGAGTGCTCTTGGCACTGTAACAACAAGGAGACTAGAGTATAAGCAAGGGCTCTGTCAGCCTGTCAGGAACTGAGGAAAAGAAAAAAGAGCACAGCTGACACTGGCACATAGGATTACTGTTAGTCTGCTTGAGCTGGGTCTGGTAAACAGAAGAACACCTTCAATTATCAAGAAATCATTTGCAAGTCACCAACTAGTTCTTGATGAAGATGGTTTGAGGGGAGAAGAAAGTTCTCTGTCCCCTTTCATGTAACAATTCAGTGATATAGTAGCACCCAGAGAGAGAAAAATCCAGGCATAGATATGCCTCCTCTTGCTAAGAGAGACTGACTTGAGAAGTGTGGATTGGGAGACTGTGCTGTGAGATGGATTGGGAACTGGCTGAAGGACAGAGCCCAGAGAGTTGTGGT